>WAAG01068892.1:67203-78165 GCA_013390105.1 Tichodroma muraria | reverse complement strand
ATCTTGGGACCACACAGGACAACAGTCCTCTTGCTGCTGATAACCAAAAGCCACAGTCTTTGCATGCTTAGGAACAGCCTGCTGCTCTCTTAGCCCAGTTCAGACAGACAGACTCAGAGGAATGGTGAGCAGAGGCACACCAAAGCTGCAGTGAAGACAGGGCAGAGAGAAGACCTAACAGGAAGCTGAGACCTCATAGGTCTGGACAGAGCCCTGGAGGTACCCAGAGACAGAGCTTAGGAGGCAGCAAGAAGAGGAGTTGATGCAAAGGTCAGGGTTGTTAAGTTCAGGCTAAGCAGAGGAGTCAGTTTGAGGACAGCCTCTTACAATCGTTTTTTAGTAGTTCTAAGACCTCAATTTGAAGATGCCAGGAGGCTCTGAAGAGCCAAGGATTTGAGATCTGAGACTGCCAAAGCTTTCTTTCTGTATGCCAGAGAAGGGCTGGTCCTAGCAGACCTTTATGAATTTTCACTCACATTCTGGAAAGTGCCTGGGACATCCTTATCTTTCATCTGTACCTGCAGCAGCTACAGTTCCTGAGCACAGACACAAACAGCAACAAGGAAGTGTGCACTGTATTTTAGTCTTGGCAGGCAGGAGAGCCACCACTGTTGAAAGCAGAGACCTTTGTGCAGACTCTGGAGATTTTCAGCTGGGAAATTAATGCAGACCGTGAAATACACTGTATTTTCAGAACCTCTGGCAGGAAACTACAGCCAGCTCTCAACTGGAACTGGCTCATCTCTCAGCAGCAGTCAGGTAGATAGAAGTGTAGCATTTTTATTGTCTCTGTAGCCACAACAGAGGGGCCAGGTAAGACAGCACTGTCTGCACACTGTTTGGCTGGAGAAGGGTGCCATTCTTAGGAAGTCAGTTGTGCCTCTGCCTCCCCTTTGGACTTGCAAAGAACAGTGCTTCTCCCAGCCTGATTTAGAGAATAAAAGGACACATTCCTTTTATTCCACAGTTATGTGGCTGGCCTGTGGTGTTTAATGACACTGATTTTAATTCAAATCCAGGCTAGAATGGGACATTCTGGACAAAGACATAAATTGGTTTTACTTGCCTGTTTCAAGTTGCAGAAAATATGACTTTTAAAGTGCTTAACTTTAAGGTACCTCAGACAAAGCAGTACAGAAAGTGTGCAGTTCTATGGCTGTCAGTGGCTCAGCTAGAGTTTAAAACAAATATCTGTAGTCTCCTCATACACACAAACTTGAATTTCAGGTGTACTGACAGGCCAAATTTCCCACGGGAACAGTTGTCTAATCCCCAAAGCACTCAGCCATTGGCTGTAAACCTGGTCCAACACACAAGGTTGGTTTGGTCTCAGAGATATCCCAGTCATACCCACATCCCCCAAACCCAACATTTATACAATCCCCTTCCAGTCTGTGTTCTTACTTACAAGGAGTCCCCCTCATGGCTTCTTCATACGTCACTCTGATGTATGGCTTGCTGTAGTCGATCTCCACTTCATCTGAGAACGGAGCTGGTTCCCTCAGCCCCTAAACAGGCAGGAAAGTTTCACTGTGAGAGTGCAAAAGTGAGGGCAGTTGATAGTGGCAGCACTGCCATCACAGTGTCCTAGTCACCAGGCGACTCACTGTGCCTCTGCACAATTCAGACGTGTACTAAAAGACTAATCAGTGTAAAACCTCAAAACAGCCTTGCAGGCTGATTAGCTTGAGTTTAGAGAGGAAGAGAGAGAGAGAAAAGAAGAGTGTAGAGAACAGTATTTATACTGGACCAAGAAAATCAGAGGGTCAGAGCTGCAGCTGTTAAACTCAGACTTCTGACAAACAGTAGTTCACAGCAGCACAAGCCAAGCTTCAAGCCTCACTGTCACAGCTCCAGTTGTGCCCACTCTGGCAAGACCATCACTCTGCTGTGCCTGAGTGTTTGTGCTGTGATGTAAAAACTGTAACAGCTCCTTGATTTGAGTACCTGAACAAGCGGAAGAGCAATACCAGTGGCAGCACTAAGGGAATGTGTGTGTTGTCAGCGTTTCTGAGCCATACAAGTGAGAGACTGACCTCGATCTGGAGAATAACTCCAACCGCCGCAAGAAAACCCCTCTAGCCTGCTAGCTTGACCACAGCAGTACATTCAATAAACAGCTGAAGACCAGGCATCATTTCTGGTCTGCTCTGAATGGAAATGAAACATCTGCCCTTCCCATTACAAAACAGCTCAACTTCCTTCTAGCTGGAAGGTGTAGGGCAGCAATGGACATCTTGTTCCTGAGTCAGAACACTAGGAAACAAGCTTGCAAATCATTACAATACCTTCAAGATGAAAAAGGCTAATCTGCAGTTTCCTCTCTGGCTTCCTGTCCCACTGCAGAATCCTGGCAGTGTCCAGCATCACTGCAACCAGAAAAACCACTGCTATTCCGGCCAGTGTAATTCCTTATTAAAGTGCTTATAGTGAAATGCACAGGAAAACAACCACTGACCACTACATTCAAACAAACTGCTACTGCTGAACATCTTTAAGTGACCGAGGGCTCCACATTTTACACAGCACCTCCTCTACACAGCACCAGCAAGGATCCTTGCTGTCAGATAAGGCCTGCAGGTCTCTCCTCTCATCACTGCCATTAAGTCTAGCACTTCCCTATAAAACCAGATTCTTGGCAGTTTAGTTGGCTTATACCTGATATGAAGTTAGGAATAAAAGCACAAAAAAGCCCTATCAAAATTATCAGAGGAACACAGAGATGTCTTCAAAAGGTCCTGCCAGAGTCTTGTCCTTCCCCTGCAGGGTCAGTGAGGGTCAAAACTCAACCTGATGTGCACAATACAACAGGCTTATGTGTCAGCAGGTTTGCTACCACCATCTGCTGCTGAGCCCTGCAACAGTGAGCTTCAGCGGAACATTCTGCCAACAGCTGCTTAGCTGGGAGTGAAAAAGGCTTCAAGGTAATCTCACAGTTAGGCAACACTACTACTCTTGCTATAACAAATAAAACTTCTGCAAAAGGAAGAAAGAAATCTTTCTTTTTTTTGTTTCACAGATTGTTTTTGCCCTGTGGCTAAAAAACAGGCAGGAAGCTTAGAAAGTGGCTAGATATTACTTGTCTTATGCTGTTCACAAATGCTTTATTTGCAAAAGAGGACAGACAGCAACTTGAAGAGCAAGTGACTCTCACGGAAAAAGAAATAACCTGCACACTTCTCTTTCCCTACCGAAATACATGGGATCTTTAAGAGGGACAGGGTGGGTTTTGGCAACAGTGAAGGACATAAAGGTTCTGTGGGTTAAGTCACACAACAGCTCAAGCCTCCATTGCTGGTGCCTGCCTCCCCAGTTCTAACTGCTGGTGCTGCTCTTACTTCATTACCACTGTCAATGCTCTGTGACAGGGCTGAAGCCCTCCTGAAGAGCAAAATATTGTCATCGAGGAGGAAAGCTGCAACACATCACCACATTTTGCCAAGGACTATGACCCTGGTATGACGTGGCAGGGATGGTAGCTGGCTTTTGACAGAGATAAAAGAACAACTAGAGCACATGTGATGCACAGGACAGCTCCAGGAAGAGGGCAGAGAAGAACTATAAAAAGCCAATTGTCGCAATATTGTGGCAAGGACAAGTTAAAGACAGCCCTTTTCAGTAGCATTAACTGGATCAGACCTCCTTCAGAAAAGATCCCACTGGCTTTGGCTAGTTAAAATGATCCCAAGGTTGACCTAGAAAATAAATACTTTTGGTTGTTTGTTGTGGTTTTTTTTTCTGGACATTCCCAAAGCACCAGCAACATAAATGTGGTGTCTCTCCAGGCCAAGAAAATCGAATCAACAGTGACCTTCCCAGTGCATCACAGCGTGGATTCAACAGATCACTTCTGCAAGTGCTTACAAGCTTCAGACCCTCCTGCAGTTGTTATCTGCCTCCCTAGAGTATTTCTCCCTCCCAGTGGGTCACTTAAAACCCACCTGTGAGAAATGCCTACTTCTCCATGGCTATCTAAACACATGCCTGTTTGGCTCAGCTTAAGGGACAAGCCGGACACACCATGAAAGCAGCTTAGCAATGCTTGCCTCAGACCTAATTTAAGCCCACGTTGTAAGTATGTTATTAGTATGAACAAAGGAAGATTCCAAACTGGATTTGCAAGAAGGAGAGCTACTGTCATTTGCTTCTTATCCCCTGCCCCACCCCTTGCTTTCTCTGTCCACAGATAAACCACCACCTGCATCTTTCAGTGTCCTCATCTCACAGGCTCCCAAAATTCTTATCTCTGCTTACTTACGAGGGAGCGTCGGGACATTTTTGGAGGGATTCCATCCAGCTCTGTTGCCCCATTAGGGCCTGATCCATCTTTTCTTCTCTTTCGGGAATTCAGCCTGGAGGAGGTCGGCGGCTCCATCTTGCCAAGCACGTCCAAAAAGAACTGAAACAAAATGAAGGAGAGAGAGAAAAGAAAAAAAAAGAAAAGAGATATTTCTCAGTTCTTCCAAAACAGAATCAGTCAACAGCAGGCACAGTGCACAGAAGGTCAGTGCAAAGACACAGCCACCTCACAAGGGGCTTAGCCAGTTGTATTTGGCATCAGCTGCCAAGGCTTGACAAACAGTGCCTGGTGGGAATACTGAATCATTTAATGTAACTCAGAGCTGTTCTGCAGAGAGAAGCGTGCAGCAGTCAGCTGGCTGGAGAGACACTGAAACAAGAGTTGCAATGCAAATTATAAATCATTACTATGAGGTTAATAACGCTATTTTTGCATCTAAAAGGCGACCTAAGGATTATGGCATGCCCAGTTCACATTCAGCCCTCATCCAGCCCTCATTTGGATTCTTTACCCTTTACATAGGACAGCTGGTGGGTGTGCTGCATCCCTGTACAGTCCTGATGAGAGGGAAGAAGGTCTATGCGGAAGGATAAGGGCGAGGGAAGGGCTCATAACTTTAATTAGTTTAAACAGGCTTGCTGTTTGCTTTGTCGTTTGTGTAAGACCAAGCTGCAGCTCCCCAGTGGGGACAGCCCACCTTGGGATGGCTGCCACCATGTTCCTCTCTTGTCCCTTGTCCCCACCGCAGTGGTGACTCAGCAGATGGTGAAGCAGCTGCTGACACCACACTAGGCCACACTTACTTCTGGCACTTTATGTACGAGCTTGCAATTAGTGGTGGTTCAGCTGAACTGCTTCTCTGATGAACAGACAGACATACCACCAATTTGGGACAGAAATTGTGACAGTTATAAGGAAGGAAGTTATCTGTGCTTTGGGCTGGAGTCACTGTACCTTTCCAAAAGGGCCTGGAGTATTAGTAACTCCAGCTTCACAAAGCTGAAGCAAAACCAGGGATTTATAGGAAGGCATGGCAGTGAATATTCCCTTTCCAGCTGTTGCAGGAGTTAGAAATGGGTCCTAGATTTGCAAAAACTAAAAAGCAGCAATATCTCTCTTGTTGACTTGAAGTGTGCACCTCTCCAGTGCAGCACATGGCATTTTTGGCCTGCTGTTCCTGAGAGCAGCATGACCCCTCCACCCAGCAACGATCCTTAACGACCCTTAGGTGCGTGCCTCAACTCCCTAATAATAAGAGTGGTGTGGAATTTAAAACGTCTCCCCACCCACATGCAGTGGGTGTGCTGGAATGTTAGGTGGGGCAAGTGCAAGGTGTGACAAAGAGCAGATGTCCCTCTGAATACCACCTTTCTCAGTAGTAGAGGGGCTCTGCTGAGTGTTCTACTTGGGATGAGCTGGGACTGTCCTCATTAAGGGCCACTGGCAAAGCTCTGCAGTTTGGCAGCCAAGAAGGGTGTGTTTTGTGAAAGAGCTGTTAAGTAACAGATTTAGTGATCGGACTTACTCAAGCACACATGACTCAAGGTTAAGGAATGCTCCAAAGTAACAAGTCAAATGCAGTTTAAGGAGATGCAACTATCTCTCCTTCCCCACTGAGCATCAGCATTATGATACCTTATGGACAGCTGAACTGGTTTAGGGCTACATACATATCCCTGGCTGCTCTGCTAGACCTACCACAATGTACTAAAGAACAGGGAAAGAGAATCTTAGGTCAGTAGGGAGCCAAAAAAATATTGTGGAGAAGATAAAAGTGACAGTGAAGAGCAGCCACAAGGACATTCCAGAACTTCGTGATCCATCCAGCACTCACTCCACAATGCCTGTGAGTCAAGCTCGCCGTTTCCCCCATTCCAGTAATTAAATTACTATTTCCTGAGAACAAACATATGGGAGGGTGCAAACATAACCTCAGGCAAAAGAAGTTTGGAACCCTCAGGTCCAAGTCCTCAAACATTTAAGCAAACATCTAACTTTCAGGTGAGATCTGTGCTATAAATGCAGCAGCTTACAGACTGCCTCTGTGAAAACACAGGGTATGATACAAGTCATTCTTACATTTTGCGAGGTGTCATCTTGCAAGCAATACCCTGCACCAGTCATTTACCACCATGGTCCTAGCAGAAACCGTGAAGTTCAAAAAAAGCAACAAACATCTGTCTCTGGTTCAAGTAACCCCAGAATTCATAAAGACACTGGGGGGAAACAGCAGCCGATTTTCTTGTTATTTGGTTAAAATAATTTCACTGTGCTTCAAGTCACCTGTTGGTCTCTGACCACTTTCCTTCCTTCCCTTGGGAGATAATTAAAAGGTCTGTTAATGTGCTGAATGCAGACATTCTGAACCACTGCCCAGCAAAACATCAAAAGCAGAGGCATTGGCGCTGAAGCACAGACATAGCAGCCCCACACACAACCAGGTGAAGCTCCTCCCACATCAGCATGGCCCATCAGAGCAACCACACTTCACTGCACACAAGTACAGTCTCTGCTGAATTATCACTAGCCCCTTGCTGCTGGGTGCAGATCTCATGGCCAGCCAAAGAACTGCAGGTTACAGTACAGAGCACACTGTCCCAGCTCAGGAGCAAACTCCCAGCAGCTTCTTCCAGCTCCTCCCACACCCAACCATCTGCTCTCCTCCACCCTAACTTTTCCATTTCTCAGGGTATACGTAGTTAAACGACGGCAAACAACAGCTTAAGCGAATGGATTCCAGCTTGAGAGATTCCATTATTTGCTGGGCATTACATCAGCAGCAGTGGTGAGACAGCATCAGCCACACAGCAGTAGCTCTACCCAATGTACCAAGTGAGAAACCAGCTTCAAGGGTCATAAATATGCTCTGTCTGCTCTGACCTGACAGGTGAGATGTTACCGAAGTAGCCTCTGCAGTGTTCGGACAGCTGTGCCCAGGAGCTGGGCACCCGATGAGTGACACTGCTCTATTAATTACTCAAATTAATGCAGAAATGAAACAATAATTTTATCATTATTACTTGGATCTTTAAAATCTCTGTCCTGTGGCTAGTGCATTTCTGGGAAGTCCTTCCATCACCAGGCTTCTCTTCATAAAAAACTGGGAACACACCACACCTTACTGCAATAAACCTACTAATCTTAGAATGCCTCATTTTGACCCAAGTGACTGAAATAGCATCCCAAACAATTATTTACAAACAGTGGGATCCAGCAGCTTTAGCTGAATTTAACACATGAGGACACGGCTTTGCTTCCCCAAATGCATAAAACACTGCCTGTTCTAAAATTAATTACATTTGCAGCAGATGGGGAAAAGGAAAGAGAAGATAACTCTCAAAGCTCATTCTGAATACTCCAAGATAGAAACCAAGCATAACCAGAAGAAAGAGCCTTGCTGTAAAATATTAACATTGTTCTATTTTAAGGTGTCACCCTTCTGCATTATTGAGTTCATGGCTGAATACGAGAAACTGCTCGAAAGGAGCAAAGCTGGAAGTGCCCCGTTTGGAAAAGCCATGGGCATATCGCAGCCTCTGCACCACTCTATAAAACACTCAGGGCTTTTCTTCTTCAACTTATTTCTTTGGTACATCCTGTATCAAAGAAGGACCTTGCATCACCTGCCAGCTAACTCACCGAGAGAAAGAAAGACCTGCACGGGCTCTGTGAGGAGCAGTTGACTGCCAGATGGGAAAACAGTTGCTTTTCCTGTCAGGGAACCACTGAGTCCCACAGAAACACAGCCGCTTCTGGGAGGGGAAAAAGGACAAGCATTGATTACTAGAAAGGAAAAAAAAAAATGTATAGGCAGGGAAGGAATTTAAAACTTCTCCCTTAGTGTCAGTTAACTACACCATCATCAGAGCTGGAATTTAACCGCAACACTGAAGTTCACACCTCTGGCAGGTGGAAGAGGTCAGAACAGGCCCAGCAAATCTTCCTGTTTAGCCAAAGCTTTACCTCACTGTCCGCATCTTTATGGACAGTGCCGCCCTTTTTTAGTCTCACTGGTGTCAGAGAACTCCAGCACCACACTACACCGGAGAAGCAGGTCAGATCTTTCTGCACATTAAGCACACGGATGGCATGAGGACCTCCCCCATCTGCCTTTTTTTTGATGTCCCGAAGAACTTATTGGAGAGTATTAACTGCAAATCTACATCAGTAGCAGGATTTCTTCTGTCACTTCTGCTGCTTTTCACTTGCAGATTTACCTTTGAAGCAAAATAAATGCTGCTACTTAAACTGAAAACAAGCTTGCTGCAACAACTTAGTGAATGCTCCAGCCCAAGGCTGCTGCAATTCCCACCAGGGACCCAAAGCACAACACTAGCAACTGGACCAGTGAGGCGCTGGGACACTCGCAGCTCCCTGGGTGGCACTGCCTGCTCCAAGGCTGTCCTATCGTCCCTCTGAACTTGGGAGGCATTGGCACAGTCAGATGTGACTGTCATGTGCTGCTTTGCCTACAAGATCATTGCACTTTACAGGAACAAGATATTTCTCTTCTGCTGACTCATCTGCAGGCAACACTACTAAACTTTGCACTCTGCCAGCTGTCTGCACAGAATTGCCTTGACACATGGACAGCATGTAAGCAAGAGCCCTGAGGAAAAAGGTAGAAGTCCTGTCACTTCAGATAAGTCCCTTGCCAGGCTATAAAGTACCAAAGCAACTCTACATTCCTCTGCATTCCTTGACCATAGATCAAAGACAATCCTTTTCTCCCTGCTCTCCCTCATCTGCAACCCCCAGTCTCCAATTAACCTTACTGGTGTGTATCCCCGTGGAGATCTGTGGAGACACAGAGACCTGGGAGAGGTTAATGACAGAAGACTCATCATGGATCTCTCTTCTATCAGTGCTTAAAAAACTTCCCCAGTCTCCAAGGCAACTTCATGCCCAACCCAGGCTTGCCAGGCCCTGCTCTGTCCCAGTCTCCAGACTCAGAGCATCTGCCTGGAAACAGAGTGCTGCTGGCTACAGCCCAGCCTGCTCACCTCCAGACAGACTGCGACATTCCCCCCAGTCAGCATCTGCTCTACCTGGATGGTCAAGTCCTTGAGTCCCTTAAAAAGGTTACTGCAGGATCAGGTACAGTCCCGTCCACTTGTAAAACACAGGCTGCTTCAGTTACTCTGGATCTAGATCAACAAGAGCAGCTGTCCCATAGTGTGTTAAAAGCCACATGAACATATAAAAGGGATTCCCATTCAGCCAGTGCCACATGTCAGTCCAGCAGCATCCTCACCTTTGCTATACCTGTTACAACAACCACCCAGGCCTTGCATCCCCTACTGGTCCAGGCAGGTTGGTAACATTTTCTCAAGCAGAGCCTGAGCATGCACATGCTCTGGTACCCATGTCCTGTAATTGACGGAAAGATGCTGCTTCTCACCAACAAGGTCCCAAATGGCTTAGGATAACTCTGCCAAACCACAAATGAAAACAGTTCAGTACAGTCACCTAGATAGTGTTGCTAAGTAATGCACACATAAAAAAGAGAAACTGCTGTCAAGACCTCTGTGAATTCACAGCCCTTCTGGGGATACCATAATCTCCAGGCACTGAGTGTCTCAACATGTGACCCACAGCCTCTGCTGGCTGAGTGAAGCAGCAGAAATAGGGTTTATGCAGAATACCAGAAAAGACACTGTCATGGACAACAAAGTGTGAGAATAGGTGGTCATTCATACCTGACTTCTGCACTGTTTCATTTTTAGGGATTAGCAACAGAGCTTTTTGAGACTGGAGGTGTAAACCTTCTTTAGCAGGTTTACACATTAATACCAATTCCTTACTGCAACAGTTACTGTTTGTGGCTCTTGGTACAGTGATTTTGAGAGTGTTACAACCCAGACCTCACAGTGAGAAACTTCAAAATCAGGAATTTTAATAATTGTGTATATACGGCAAATTTCTTCAGGAAATTATACGTGGGTATTTGTCATCTGAATTTCAAAACCAAATACAGCGACTGTCCTCAGACCCTGGGATCCTGCAGATGGAAACCCAGCATTACCTGTTTCTGACCATCCCAACCATTGCCAGGGTCCTGGTGTAGCAGCATCACAGGGTGGGGACAGAGAGAAGGCCACCTGAAGCATCCTGACTGCACCTCCCTCCACAGCGAGTGAGGACTACAGAGGAGCATCACAGTTCTCAGAACTCCTGAGGACTTTAAGTCCAATTATAAAACCATTAATCAGTGCAGACAGGACTTCGGTGGACACAAGAAGCGGGTTAGAGAGGACGTGTGCCTACGCAGCAGCTGGGTCACACCTTCCTTCGCCGCAGCCAGGGCCACCTCCTCACTGTCCTCCCTAGGCCTTGACTGTGTCCCCTGGGTGGGGGGATGTCCGCCGGAGCCCCCACGCTCCAAGCGCCGAGGATGCACTACAAAAGTTTCCCACTGATCTGCCTCTGTGCTCCCTCGGCTGCCACTCCTGCCACCTCGGAGGATCACGCCCGAGCCCCGGCCTCTGCCCAAGCCCCCACAAAGGGGACGCAGCGCATCACGACCACCCCAGCAGACACTGCCCTCTTGCCCAAAGCCAGGCTCCACGTCCCGACCGGCCAGCACCTCCCGAAGCCCCTAGCCTCCGCCACGGCCACCACGCTGGGAGAGGGGCCCGGGGAGGGACCCCTGACCGGCTCCG
>WAAG01068892.1:0-66944 GCA_013390105.1 Tichodroma muraria | reverse complement strand
CGTAACCACTTCCCTGGGGAGCCTGGTCAGTGCCCAACCACCCTCTGGGGAAAGAACCTTTTCCTGATCCCCAACCTAAACCTCGCCCGGCACAACTTCAGGCCACTCCCTTGGGTCCTGTCACTGTCACCACAGAGAGGAGATCAGTGCCTGCCCCTCTGCTTCCCGTCGTGAGGAGGGGAGACTGTGATGAAGTCTCTCCTCCATCCATCCAGTGTATGGATGTATCCGGTGTCAATTCCGCAGGTTCTGAAGGAGGGAGTTGCCCTGCATGCCCACACAGACGTGCTTCAGCAGTGAGCAGTGGCTCAATCTTTCTCCAGGGAAAATACAGCATCCCTTACCCCTCCCATGCCACACACAAGGGTGGTGAGGCTGAGTGATTTCGGACTCAAATCTGCTCACCTGCTTTGTACAACACTTTTGTTAAGAAGCCATTAAACCCCTCCAAAACGGAGCAAGTGCAAGGTGAAACGTGATTTAATAGCCATGACTTTATAAAAGCTTCAAAACCAGTCTGAGGTCATATGTACCATCTCCTGAAAATGTTGTGTGGAGGGTTTTGCTGTTCCCCAAAAGTCACGCTCCCAGGTCATGCACAAACTGAGCAGTGCTGTCGCATCTCTCTGCAGGTTTCTTAATGGGTGACAGCCACAGGCAGCAACAAAGCAGTCAGGGAAGTCACCCTCTACTTCCCACCAGAGGAAAAGGAGAGGAAGCCTCATAATCAAAATGAGTTCAAACTAATGTAATAGAGAACCAGCAGTGTGCTGCCTCCAGCACTGTAGCTGAAAGAGGGATTCTAGAAGATGCATGGTAATTTTTTACTTCCCTGGCTTCCAAGAGCTGCATGGGGAGGGTGTGTTCTGCTGTAACAGTTTGTGAGGGTGGGATTCAGGGTTCACCTCACCCCACTTTGGAGCTCTGAAAGCCGTTCATCCCACTGGAATGGTTCAGCTGTGCTTGCTTTGTCAGCAGAGAGAGGAACAGGCATCACCACAGAGCATCCCATCTTCCAATGGGCACACTAAGATGTACACTGTTGGCACCTACTCTCTCAGGAACCCACCTGGTCCTCTAACTTTTGGGGAGATGAGAAGCTTTAGCACTCTTCTGCAGATCCACTGCAGCCTTTCCGAAGCTGAAGTCCTAGAAAGCTGGTCTCCAAACATCCCCCCTCATATTCCAAAACAATTACAGAGAAATCACTGCAGTATTTGCTGAAGAGCGGGAGGAGCAATGATCACTCACAGCATCCACGGGTGCCAAATTGCACCAAATCAAGGAGCAGTTACTGCAGGGAGGAGTTCTGGCAGTCATGGGGTGTGTGGGCTGCTGGCCTGACCTAATGTCCTAAATACCTCGACTTTCCATCAAGTAATATCATCTCATGTGACACAGCTGGGATTCATAGCCCAACTGTTGTGGGAGTCATAGGAACAAATCTGGATAACCAGAATCAGAGATCAGCTTTATGGATTAATTCACAAAGAATAGTCAAAATGCTCACCTGAGAAATGCAGACAAGCTATCCAGGATAGTGCATCTTGTAGAGTGTAAGAAAATGCCACAGGAGAAGAAATATTAAATACAGAGATTTATTATGTTTTTTTCTTATAAATATTTCATTAATTTCATAGAAATAAAAATAAAAGTAACAACCCTTTCAAGACAGAAGTTGAGTTTGCCTTAGAAGCAATGGCTAGTGGCAATACACTTTTAGGACAAAACCAACACTATATAAAAAACAAAGGGCCACTTAAATAAAGGACATAATAATATTAATATTGTGCTTAAAGCTATATCAATATCCACAAAGAAGAGGGAATGTTGTAGTGTGTAGAACAGGTGTAGGACGTGCTTCATAGAGCTGTTGTGTTATGTACTAAAGGAAGAATATGATGCTTTTGTGCACTTAAATAAAAAATACTCCAAAGCATTCTCCCCAATGTCCATCTTTCTGTGCAATGTTTGTCACCTTCAATAGTAGAAGCAGCCAAATGCAGCCACCACACAAAACAGGCTGTCCTGGGGAAAACAGAGAAAGGCTCTGTGTTAGTCAAGGCAAGCTTTTTGCTAGTCTAGTGGAACAGGCAAACCTCAGGGAACATTTAGACCAGAGCATAACTGTATGGTACCATATTGCAATTTTCTGTCTTTTATTTAAGTTTCTTACTCACTTCACTTGTGGTGTAACCCAGGTCAGTGCATCTGAATGCCAAAAGTGCCTCAATTTCCTCCATCCACATACCCACAGGTGTCTAGGTGTCAGTTTAAAATAAAATAATAATTAAGTAAACCCTTGACTTTGGCTCAGTCCTGGATTTCAGCCATGCTCTGCGACCGTAGTTCATCAAAATATGTAAGAAAAGACTGTCTCTTGTACCTTCTCTCCCCACCAGTAAAATGGTGTGTCTACAATGACTTTTGAACTGTACTGTGTCTCCTACTCAGGAGAGAACTTTTACTATGTTGTCTGTTATATCTGAGTATGTTTTGTGAATAATGATGTAAATCAGGTTGTTTCAATAATCTTGATTCCTTCCTTCTAGTAGTTGTTCCTTTTCTGCTGCATATTTGAGGCCACTCTGCCTCTCATACAAAAGCAAGTAGCCTTGCACTTCCCATGGGAATCCAGCCCATACTTACGTTCATGAACACGTCGTGAGCACAGCTGTCAGTGTCAGCGTCCCAAAAACATCGTGCAGCCATGCTAGACAAAGGAGCCAGACAGAGACATTACCCAGAGTTCACGTGTAACGACATATGTGATCACAGATATTTCCCTTAAAAAACAAACTGAGCTTGCTTTAAAGGTAATGGAATTGGGAAGTATGCTCCTGAATCCCAAGCCTACTTTTCTGCTGCTGAATTCTACCACATTACATTACACATGCTGTAATCCCCTCTGTATGTGCTCCACCTTCAAACTCATCAGCTCTCAACCCTGCCACCTTCACTGTGCAGCAGGGCTTGAAACCTCATTGCTATGGTGCTTAAGAATCTTTGACTTCTGGCCTATGCATATCAGTGGCTAATTTAGTTTATTTGTTCTTGTCCTTCACCTCTGGCACCCTCATGGTACATAACCAACTTATTTATAGGGAGCTATCGTATTCCTTGGCAGATGCCGTGCTACGAACCACGACCTCTTCAAGTCTTTTTGTATCTATACCATCCATTCCCTGACCATCCTGATGGACTTCTACACCCACACCCTATCCTGAGGACAAACAACCAGACCATAATAGGACATTGCATATGAGACCTTGCTGCTGCCTTGTCTAAAGGCGCTGACATTCCCTTTCCTCTGCTGCAAGTGTCCCACTCCCTGCCTGCCCCAGTCAGCCTCAGCTGACAGGATTCCTTTTGGGGCACAGTCCCCCAATGTATGACTGACTGTACTAAGGTGTATTTTGCATTAAGGATGCCAGTGACTGTGCTTCAATCTTGCCTCCTGTCTGTTGCAAACTGGAAAATTTCCCCAACTGCTCTGCCAGCCTGTGGGGCTGGACTTCACATTTCTGATCAGACCACCTGAGCATTGAACTGTTCACTCTGGTACGGTGCTTCTGGAGCAATCTTCCTGCAGACAGACATTCCTGACAAAAGCCTGAGCAGCAGGTACAGATATTCCTCTCTGACCTCCAGAACAGGGAGGCAGAAGATCTGATTACAACTCTGCTGCACTTATCTTCTGCTGGAGTACCAGGCACAATAATAAAGATAAGCCCAGGAGATAAAGCACGTAAACCTTGTGAGTTGTTCCCTTTTGTCTTCTCCCTACCCACAAGTAATGGAAAGCTACAACCCACTACTGCAGCCAAGAGGAATTCTTTTGTCTGACTGCAGGCATCTGGAGCTGTCTGCAAGTGCTCAGCACCCACATGGCTTGTTCCCATGACAGTGTTGCAGGGGAATTACAGAAAGTGAAACTTCTGAAAAATGTAAATGAAGTGCTTATGGAAGCTTTCTGGCTTTAGACAAAAATGAATTACCATGGATTTTGTGCTCCAGCAGAGCCTTGGGAATGCATAGGGGGTATACCCTAATTCATCATGAATACAACACAAAAATGCTTCTGCCACACTCCCCAAAAATGATTTTCAGCATTTCAGCTTGCCAAGAACCACCATAGAGCCAATTATCATTAACTAATTCAACCAATCACAACCTAAGCACTCAAGTTGCCACTAAAAGAGAAAAGAAAGTGATTTACACTTTATCATCTCAAGACAGATCTTTGTAGCTAGGGAAGTTGGAAGCAGCTTCCAAAGAAAAAACCACACCTAAACCCAAAAAACGTGATAGAAATACAATTAAAAGATGCAAAACTTACTTCACTCCTTCCCCTCTCTGCTCTCCAATGACAACCTGCACCACCATCTTGTACCTGTCAAATCCCTCCTCTGGAGAGAGAGAAAAGATAATAGTGAGAGCAATAACTTTTTAAAAATATGAGCCCAAAACAGGACCCTGAAAGCTAAAGATTTATGACTACAAAGCAAGTGGCTGTACAAGCCTATGCAAGCAGCCAAGTGGACAGACTGCCTTGCAAAGCTACATTTTCCTAGTATGGAGTACCATGGTTTTGCTGGAGTTGAAGCATGAACAGGATAGTTGGCATCCATCAAAAAATGCATCTAAGGCAGAAGACACCCCTGAGCAGCCACACTGTGTGTCAGCATTCTGCTTTGACAACTTTCAAGAACTGGCCACATGGAAAGAACGTAAATAAGGCTGCTGGTGGACAAAATGCAAATTGAAAAAAACTGTCTTATTTTAAAATTGTTTTGATGCAAAGGTACTGTGAGGTTCTTCTGCCACACAGGTGTTTCCTTTGCTTCTGAGTGGTATAAAAGGCCACATAATAGCTGTGTTATTTATGTGTCTTCAGAGATGTGCTATTGTTTCACAACAGTAAAGAAGTACCTCTGGGGCACAGGCCAGATCGAATCAGGCCATGGCAATGTTCCAGAAGTCAAATCAGAACAAGCATGTTTAAAATCAAATACAGATCCCAATGCCTGTCTTCAACAAAGCAGTGTCCCGGGACGACTCCAGCACCCTGTTTCCACTGGAGGATTGAACACGGCACCCTGGCTCTGTTAGCATCCAACACGTCAATGCTTATCAGAGATGCCAGCTGATAAGAGTGGCCACCCCGAGCCAGCCTCGCTCCAGGCTGCTGCCACTGTGGTTAAACATTACTGAAGACAAGCCCTGTGCAGAGGAGCTAAGCATGAACACATGCAGAGGGACTACAGCTGCTGCTGGCTTTAAAGCAGATGTGTAATTCTGGGAGAAGCACAAATCCACGGCTCCTGCCGGAGTGACCGTGCAGCTGTGCCACCCGTCAGGCCAGCCCAGCAGATGGAGCACTAGCCTGTCCCCAGGATGAAGGGAAAAAAAAGTGTCTGTGCCAGCACACACATCCATAGACTTGTTCCAGCAAGGAACGCAGGAAACACCTGCTGGTGCCTGCACTTTTCTTCTTGAACTCAAAAATGTTGGAGGACATCCTGTGCAGCAGCACAACCTCTTCCCAGTTCTGTTAGGCTGTAGTTACACCCCTCCCTGGCTGACTGCTCCTCTCTCCCCCTTCCGTGTGCCCCCTGAGCCTTGTTCTGATCTCCACTGCTATTCCAGCTGTGATCTAACTCACAGCAGAAAAAGAGCAGGAATGGTTCCGTTTATGGAAGCAAGAAGCAATGAAGCATCACTTCTTTCTTCTCTCTAACACAGCTTCTTTTGCCCTGCAGACCCTCCAAGGCTGACATCACACACCTGCCAAGCTATACGAAAACAAATCTTGTCTGCTTGAATTAGGTCTCCAGTTCCTCAGGCAAGGAATGTAAATATATAGGACAGATTGCTTCATACCAGCAGACTCGAGCCAGTCAAAGGGGAAAGAATATGTTTCAAGAATAAAGGAAGAAAGAGGAAATGTCAAAAGGGAGAGAACATGGTAAGAAGAGAAATTACATCCCCAGCAAACCTCCTTACCTTTCAGTCTGTCTTTTATTGTCTCTGATAAAGACTTTGTAAGCTCAGGCATTTCTTCTGGGATGTACTGTACGTTGGCCAGCTTCTCCTTCAGTATCGCACGGATGCATTCTTTTACTGTGGACGACTTAAATCTATCGTAGCAAAAAAACCCCCAAAAATAAAACAACAACAAAAAAGGTGCAACAGAAAGCCCAGAAAGTTCACACAATGTGGACAAACATACACAAGGCCACCTGGGAAAATGTAGCTTTCGTGAATTAGAGAAAAATGACAGATGACAAGCCATGGGGGAAAAAAAGCCCCACTAAAATGGTGATATTGCCAAAAGCCAAACACCTATCAACGGGGGTGAAACCAGCCCCACTGGAAAGTTGCCCCTTCAGCAGCATCCCCCACTTGGGTGGGTGTCAAAACTGTCCGGGAGCCCGGTGCCCTACAAGCCCCAAACTCCCGGCGGCCCCCATTCCCGAACCCCCCACTGCCCCANGGCACCGCGGCACCGCCCCGGCGTGCCGGCCCGCCGGGCGGGGCACGGCTTGATGGTGTGCGTGTTACTGTATTTTGAGTTTTATGTTTCTACAGCTATGGTACTATTTCATTAAAAAAAATAAAATAAAAAAAGTTGTCACTTTTTGCAATAAAAAGGACTTGTGCAATGAAGTAGTTAGTAAATAAGTGCTAAATAATTGCGGTAATAATTGCAGGTTATTTTAGTAACTGTAATAGTTGTAAAATTTTGCAATGGCTTGTAGAAGACGCTGAGGTGCTGGACCAAGTCCAGAGAAGGGTCTGGAGCTGGGGAAGGGTCTGGAGCACAAATCCTGTGAGGAGCAGCTGAGGGAGCTAGGGTTGTTCAGCCTGGACGAGAGGCGGCTCAGGGGGGACCTTATCCCCCTCTACAACTCCCTGAAAGGAGGGTGGAGCCAGGCGGGGGTCAGCCCCTTCTCCCAGACAATCAGCAACAGGAAGAGAGGGCGCAGCTGTTCCAGGGGAGCTTTAGGTTGGACATTAGGAGGAATTTCTTAATCATAGAAAGGGTGATTAATAATGGAATGGACTGCCTAGGGAGGTGGTGGAGTCACTGTCCCTGGAGGTGTTTAAAAAGACTGGACGTGACACTTAGTACCATGCTGTAGTTGTCATGGTGGTGTTCAGTCATAGGTTGGATGTGATGATCTCAGAGGTCTTCCCCAGCCTAATTGATTCTGTGATTCTGTAGGCTTTGGAGAAGTTGCTGCCTGGGGTGCGGCTGGAGGTATGATGATGAGAGAGTAGGGTAAAACATCCAGGCCTCACTGGGTGCTTCCCTGGTGCCCCCCTCCTGCCCCAAACCAGCCGGCAGCCACAGCCCCTGCATTTAGCCTTGCCCAGGGCTTGGAGAGCTCCCTTCCTGCCTCTGTACCACACATCCCAGACGTCGGGGAGGAGATCCCAGCCTTGCTCCTTTCCTCCCGCAACTTCTTAAATCCTCTATAAAGGCCTAAAATTCTTGCTCCCCAAAATCCTACCCCTTGCGCCCTTTTCCCTGCCCATAGCTGCTTTGTGCCCCCAGGAAGGCTGTGTGTGCCACAGCCCCTGCTGAGAAGCTGACATTCTGTTTCCTCTGCAGTTTATCTCGAAGCAGCGATCTTTGCGATCGATTGTGCTTCCCACGTGCAGCGGATGACACGGCTGAGAGAGGTCCCTGTGTGCCTCACCCAGCTCCGAATGGAAACAGTGTGAAGGCACAGCCAGTGCTGCTGCGGAGTGTGCAGCTGCCACGGACGAGAGGCTGGAGGGGGCCATGAACTGTGACAGCGCTGGGCGTGTCTGGAGATGCCCCTTGGGTACAGGAGGCATGAGGTTGCACCAGGAGGAAAGGGGTACCACTGCCAGAGTTTTGCTTAGGATGCACAGACACATCCCAGCTGGTGCCAGATCCTGCCCCAACCTGCTCTGAGCATGGATGGGTTGCTGACACCCTGAGCAGCAGGAGCTCCTAATTTCCACAGACTTTACCAGCACCTCTTGCTAGAGATGGACCGTCAGAGTCCTTAGTACTACTGGGCTGGGTGTCAGCTCTGCCTGCCAGCAGGAACACTCACTGCCATGCTGGAGGTGACATTGGTCCATTGCCATACCCTTGTGGCACCTTCCCATCACAGTTACCATTGCCCAGGCCCTGCAGGTTTCTGCTTGTTAAAGGAACAGTTTTGTGTCTCTTCCATCCCTTTACTTACTGTTTACCGCTGTTTACTCACACCCACAGGACGCTGCCTGTCCCCACAGGGTCAGATGTTGCTGCTCATGCAAATCATTTGCGGAGACCTTCATAATTTCTGAGAAGTATCTGAAAGACCTCAAGACTCTATTTGCAAACACTATTAACCGTTTCCTCTTCTCACCCCAGCCACTCGCTCCCGCCTGAGTCAGACCCACAGATGTGAATTCAGTTAAACTGCTGGGGGAAGGATCTTTGGAACGTGTGGGCTTCTCTTCCTCAGCATCATTTTGTGGCAGTTTGTGTTTCCTCTTTCACTTGGGAAGCTATGCTTTCCTTGGTCTTCAAGGTCATCCAGCTCTAGCCTTCAGTCAGCTCCATCAGAGATGTTTGATCACACCTTTCTTTTCTTCCAGTTTTTAAGTGCTCCTTAAATACCCCAGATGCTTATTTAAACGATTTTGGGGTTGATGCTCAACTCTTTGAGGTGAGTGCTCAGGTGATAGCTGTGTGCCCCAACAGTGATGGCTGCAGAAGACCGGGCCCTCCTCTGGGTCACAGCTGTGTTGATGGAACTCAACAGCTTCTGGTTGGAGAAAAACCATGACATTTGTGCTCCAATGAAATGTGTGGCATGTACTTGCTGAAGTTGCAGTTTCTTGGTTTTAAAGAACAAACTGCCTTCTCACTTGTTTCTGCTTATCCTTCCTTTTTAGACTTTGTTTTCATCTTTTGGTGGCCAAACAGAAAAGGACTGTCCTATGCAATTTGCCATGCTCCAGCCCACAGAAAGAATTTATATTTTTTAAGCACCAAAGGACCTTCTTATGACCATGTCAGCAAACCCGAAGACGTACCATCCACTCTACTGGGCTGGAGCGGATTTACCATCACGAGCAGGGAGCTGCATCATGGTTGGAGCCAGGCTATTTTCCTTTGTGCTGGAGAACCTGGTGGAGGAGCCAGGGTGAGCTGTGCTGGTCTGGCAGGGTGTAGGCAGGATTCAAAGCCAGCCTGACGCCCCAAGGCTGCTGTGGGGCTGGGGCCAGGCTCCTCTGCAATGCTGACACTTGAGGCTGGCATTGCTGCTCACCTCACTTTCCTCCACAGCAGCTTTCTAGCAGCTTGATCTTTTCTTTTATTCTTTTCATCACTGTGTTTTGTTTTTTTTTTTTCAGAGAAGAGGGCATCTTGCCGTTGTTGGTTTCTCATGGACATGGCAGCCTGCCTGCCCTGGGTACCAGTTTATGCCTATTTCAAGTGTGCATTGGAAAGTTTGAGCAATTCGTGCTATGATTCTAATCAGCCCTCCGCTGCTGCCACATGGAGTGGGGACGATGAGCCAGTTTTTCCTGCCTATCCCTTGCCTGCTGAGTTGTGATCTTGGTGGTGATACCCATCACATCTTCCACCTCTAGAAACCAAAACATGTGGCAAGTACCAAACAAGCCTCCTCACACCTGGCCCAAGTGCCTGGTGTCACCATTGGGGGACATAAAGCCTCAAGGTGGAAAAGTCTCCTTGCTGACAGCTTCCTTGTTTCCTGGAGTTCAGTTTAGTTTAGTTTAGTTTAGTTTAGTTTAGTTTAGTCAGAGTTTTTTTTAGTGGGAATCTAGGAAATTATGAAGGAAGAGGTGATGTCCAAGTCAAAACTCGCGTGCACCCTTGCACATGGTGGAGAGCACTCCCTTTGCCACACATCCAAGCAGCATGGTGGCTTCTGGCCAGGTGGAATAGAGAGGTGTCAGGGTGGGCATGGCACCCAACCTTGCTCTGCAGCTCAAGCAGTGCCAGCAGCTCATGAGAAAGTAGTGATGCTGCAATGCCAGGAGGAGACTGGAAAAGAGGACCAAGACAGGCTGGACTGAGTCACCCTTTCAGGGTGAGCTCTGTCTGGCACAGCTCAGAACCCTCTCCTTGGCCATCCCACTTTGGCCATCCTGGTGGTATTGGGTTAATGGCTGAACTTGATGGTCTTAGAGGTCTTTTCCAATCTCAGTGATTCTATGATGTCATGATTCTATGAAATTAGGGGTGGCTGCCCCAGCCCACTCGCCTGCCAGGGATACGTTTGAAAGTGAGAAGTCAGCAAGCCCCAGCCCCACAGCTTGTTTCTGAAAGCTTGGAAAAATAATGAAGTCATCATTAGAATCACATCCTTCTCCCCAGTCATTAATTTTCCCCTGACACTTTCCAAAATTGCACGGCACTGGGGGCTGTGTTCTAGAGAAGCAGAGGAGCATGCTTTCACCACTGGTTATTTCCTATGTCAGTATTCGTCCCCCCCTGTGGTGAGTGGGGAGCATGAAGGGCAAAAAATTACAGAAGTCTTCTGCAAATGTCACCCCAATAACAGCACCCTGGTCCTGGGCACCTGCCCTTGCTCTCTTCAAATCTGAGAAGAAACATGCCTAAGAAGGCAAAACTTGTCCTCCTCCCCCCCCTCATCTCCCATCCCATCCCATCCCATCCCATCCCATCCCATCCTGGTGAGAGCAGCCTACCAATAGGTGCCCCATGGCTGCTCAGACCCTATCTACCCAGTGCCATATGTTCCACAACCCCACTGCCTTGAGCACCCAGTGGGAGCACCTGTGGATGCCTGGGAACCCAAGACTGCTTTTACTTATGGGCCAGGCTCACTCAGAGCTGAGGACATGTCCCTTGTGGGCCCTGCCTCCTCCATTACTGGAAGATTTCCCCAAAATAGGGTGCAGGCTCAGAGGTGCCTGTCCCTGCTGCCTGGCAGCTGGGTACCTGCATGGGAACATGCCAGGAGCATGCAGGGAGGGGAAGGGGCCTGGTCTGGCTCAGCTGATCCTTGCCTCTGTGGGGAGGAAGCTGGGGGCGGGAGGCAGCCCGGGTTTCCCTCTGGGGCAGAGATGGGCACGTTTCATTTCCACCCAGCCCTTGCTGTGTAAGACAGAACAAGCTGCCGCTGGGGGGGAAGGAAGCACAGAGAGCGCCGGGAGTGGCACAGCACACACGGCACAGCACTCCCACCTGCCTGGGCAGGGGACAGAGCAGCTCACCATGGCTCCAGGTGCCTCGAAGAGGTGGGGCAGCGTGGAGGTGGCCCTGGCTGACCTCTGTGCCATCCTGCTCTGCTGTGGGCCCATGCTGACCTGCTGCCGCCGGGGTAGGTACAGGAGTGTGATGGGCTCATTGTCGTTTGTAGCTGGTGGAAAATGTGTAAGGGCTGGGAGATTTGTAGTTAAAAATTAGCTCTGGCATCAAGAAGGCAGAAAACCCAAAGCTTTTGGGTATGTGCAGCTGAAGCAAAGGACTTGGGGATTCTTGGGGCAGAAATGGGATTAAAGGATGGAGAAAGGGACTGGTCCCCAGCCCACAGTGCTGACACCAGAGCTGTGTTGTGACACAGTGGCAGTGGTTGCAGTTTGGTGTTGAACTTATGGGTTTGCCAGTGGTGTGTGGGGTTTTCTTTCTAGCTCTCATGGCTTCAGTCTGCACCCTTCGGCTGCAACTCCTGATTTGGACTTGATCCTGAGGGATCCAGGGTCCTTGCTCTGGGTGAACTTTGCGGGAGAAGGAGAGGTTGAAGGGAAGGTGTGAGTCTGGGCAGGGTGAGTGAGAGCTCTGGTGAAGCTGTGTCTCCCCTTCCTTCCAGCACACTGTTTCTTTGGTGTATTCATGTATTTTTTGCCTTGAGGGTGGTCAGAGGGCTGTGTGTCTCTTGGAGCAAATGTTACCTCTGGAGCTGGGAAGATACAGGAAAACACGTAAACCCGACATCTACTTTCAGATGTCCTCTGAACGCTTCATTCATTGTTGGCAGTGGCACTAGTATGAAATAAATCCCTGAACATGCCAAATATTCCCTGTTAAGCACAAGAAATCCAAAACATGGCAAAAATTCCATCTCTTGGTGTGGATACTGCCACAGCCAGTGCTGCCTGCAGGAACTGGGGCACTTTTCTCCCTCCCTCCTCCTGTTTGGTCTCATCCCTCATTTCTCAGCCCAGTTTTCCATCTGATCTTGTATTTGTTCACAGAATTTTCAGGTTCCTTTTCTGGTTGGTGATGCTGAGGTTATGGTCCTATGGCCTCAGGCCAGAGTTGGAGGGATGGGAGGGACTTTCTGACTGCCTGCAAGCCCTGAGTCTGCTATTGGTGGTCATTTCTGAAAAGGGAAGGTAAATTTCCTTTGACAGGGGCTTTTAGCCATGGTGGTTTGACTACCTTGGTCAGGTCACCCATGTGAAAAATGCTTCTTCCCACTTTTCATTGCTCTGAACAGAAATTAGTGCAACAGCTGCCATGTTCTGCTGTGTGGGACTGGCTGAAGCAGGACATTGTGTGCCTGGCCTGTGTTCGCAGCATTCCCTCCATGCAGGATGGATGAAGCCACTGGAATAATGGGCAGGGAAATGAGGTGAAGCAGCAGGGCTGGTGCTAAAGCAGAGAAGCCTGTGCCTGTGGCTGTGTTGGGAACAGCCTGGCAAGCCCAGCTGGAGCCCCAGGGCCTGGCTGCCCACGCACACATAGGGAAGGGACAGGCCTGGAAAGGGATGGCACTGTAAGCTCCAGGTTGTTCTGCCCTGTCAGGTGGTCTCAGGCTGGAGATGACAAATACTGTGCCATGGGCAGCCCTTGCCTGCTCTGAGCTCCCAGCATGGTGTAGTGGGGAGAGCCGGAGCTTCCCAGCAGGCATCCAGGCATATGATGGGCTGCACCACAGGGCACTGCCCTAACCTGGGACTCTGTCCCTCTGCTCACTTTCAGAATCAGCCTCATCTGGAGAGAGGATGACTCAGACATTAAAATACAGCATATATTTAGAAATAATACAACCCCCAAAGTCTGTTTTCCCTGGTACAGGTGTTCAGTGTTAATTTTAGGCAGCCCAGAGCACAGTGTGGTCTGCTGGAAACATTTCACAGTACAGTTACTACCTCTGAGAGTCCCTTTCCAGCCAGCAGACACACATTTGGAATTGGAGAGACCTGGGCTGATGTACCTGCCCATGTCCCAGAATGGTGATGTGGACTGGGCTTGCGTTCCTGGCTCCCACACAGGGGTATAGCTGTTTCTGAGACCTGTACCTGCTGTAACTATGTCTGCTCCTTATTTCCTCTCTTCCAAATAGTGACCATCTTCCCAGCAGTGTTAACTATCCCTGAAGGTGACAAAGCCACCTTCTTCTGCAATATCTCCATGGAGAATGACTCTGGTTCAGAGTACAGCCTCAATTGGTACAAGGAGACCAACCATAGCCAAGCCCAAAAAACTGCTGAGATCAGCCGATACAAGCCCATGACAGAGACAGAGAAGTACCGGCTCGTCAATCACACTCCTGTCTTTGAGATTGAGATCCTGAACCTCCACCAGAATGACTCAGGTTCCTACTACTGTGGATTGATCACCTTCTTTGAGCCCGATAAAGTGGTGGAGAGCAACCGGTCCCAGCTGATAGTCACAGGTCAGCCTGGGGCTGAGCTGATGGGGATGGGTCCCAAGTACATTGTAGCTCCAGGGCCAAGGCAGGCAGTAACCTGCTGACAGAGGACCTGACATGGGTCAGGAGAGCACAGCCCTGCCCTGTCCCCTCTCCTTTGCACTCTGGAGGAGTAATAGGACTATGACAACCTACCTGGCACTGAGCCCTTTCTGAGGACAGCCCCCATGTTCCCCTGCTGCCTTTCAGAAGGACTGTAGAGGCCATGTTACACTCCTGACCTGCTGTTTTGCTCCCCCTTTTTTGAATGGCTATTGCAGCAGCCCCCCAGATTAATGCCACTGACAAGCCGGAGAAGGAGGAAAGCAACTCCTCGAAGCACATCAAGACCATGCTCCTGGGCATCCTCCCACTGGCTGGAGTGGTTGTGCTGCTGATCTTTGGCTACCTCACCTTCACGTACAGGAGAGGAGGTATGATTCCCCTGGAGGCCATGCAAACCCAGTTTGGGACCTGGGTAAGTCAGATGTCTGCAGCTGCCTGGGATACACAGACTGGTTCAATGTGATAAACTCAGCTGTGGCACATGTCAGCTGTCCCTATGGGACAGATATCTTCATGCCTGGGGGAGAGGGGTGCTTTGAGCTCCGCTTTCCCTTTGCAGAGCCCCCAGACCATGTGCAGTGGCTCTACACCACTCCTTAGTGTGGTGCCTTAATGGTACACTTTGAATCCCTCTCATGCACCTTGCACAGGTACCTTTGGAGCATCTCACCCTGCTGCAGCACAGAGCATCTCCTCAGACATGCCACAGGCACCCAGGGACTCTCACAGAGAATTCTGCTGCACTCCACTAATCCAAATTAAACCCTAGACTGTGGGCTGGTATCTCACTTGTCCCTCTAATGCTCAGGGTGTTAGGCCCTGTGGACAAGGAGGATGTGTGGTGAAAAGATTGTGGTGTCCAGTGCTCTTTAGGACATGGGTGGGGCTGGGCCAGCTTACATGGCACACAAACCTTCTGTAACCAAGTATGTTGCTTTGCAGATGTGCAGAAGCCACCAAGTGAAAACGTGCCAGCGGTGAGTTTTCCGCCTCTGTCACCCTGCTGTGCTGCAGGAGAGCACTGTGGCATTGCTGGGTTGAGGAGGGAGACGGGCCTTCCTTTATCAGCTCTTCACAAGTGTCTCACTTCTTCTGTCTTCTCTGCTGCTGCTTGATTTTTTCTGCACAGCTACAACTGCTTTTCTGTACCTGCAGCAGCGCAGCTCCATCACAAAGTCAAAATAAAACTACCCAAGATAGGATGGGACTCTCTAGTGCAATTCTTCTTCAAAGCAGGCTTATCTTTGACAGTGGATTGTGTTGCTGTAGAAAATGGGAGGATGTTTCCCTCCAATACATCCAGCTAAAATTTATTTTGCTGCAGCTGGTGCCTGTTCTCCTCTATCTTTACCCAGGCACCTCTAGGAGGGATCTATCTCTACCTTCTCTCCAAACCCATTCCTTAGGTGGCTGAAGGCAGTGAGTAGGCTGCCCTTTGGCTCTCTCCTCTCTGAGCTGAGAAAACTCAGTTCTAGGCTCTTCTCCTGCACACCATGCCACCTTGGAGCCCAAGGGAGAGGTGGGAAAAGGGCTCCTAGCACAGCCCTGCCTTCCATGGCTTGTCAGGCAGAGAGTCCAGCTTGCCTGCAGAGGCAGAGAGCTGAGATCCCAAGGGTCATGATGTGGTTCCTCCGTGCATGTTCTACCCCAGATCTGTGCATCTTTCTGCTGTGTATCACTTTCACCCTCCCAGGATGCTTCAGAGCTGATTTTGGCACTTGCTGTGAGAAGGAGCTTGTGCTGGGGATGGTGGGTACTTCTGGATGTTGAACCAGCACGATGGGGTTACCTTGCAGAAGGAAGAGAATCCCCCCATGGTGTCCATATCCACTGTGGACTATGGTGTGCTGGAGTTTCAGAGGGACCAGCACACGCCGGTGACCCCCAAGACTCGGCCGGTTGAGCAGACTGAATACGCCACCATCATCTTCCCTGAGGAGAAACCTGTCACGCCAGAGCGCGGCAAGAAACACCTGGATGAGAGGACTCGACAGCCGCCGTCACAGCCCTGCTGAGGGTCAGGGTCCCTCCTTACCAGGGTGTGGGCAGAAACAGGCTGCCCCAGTCCCTCACTCTGGGAAAAATCCAGCATATCAGGACTAGAGCAACAGGCATGCTGCTGCTGGATGTTGAACAGTCCTGGCCACAGTGTTATTGTGGCCATGGGGTGCTTACCACAACATGAGGAAGGTCCCTGCTGTGCTCCATGAGCTGCCTCTTCACTCAGGGCAGGGAGGATGGGAGGGGGCAGAGCAGTGATGCCAACAGTGTCCCAAAGGTGATTTATATTATGCCTTGGTTTTCTACCTCCACCCAGTGCTCTCTGGAGTGGCCATGCTGCTTCCCTGCCCCAGGTCTGAACCAACTATCAAAGCATGACTATTGAAGAAAATTCTGGAGGTCAGAACTGGAGTGAATCCTGTGAGATGCTGCTCATGGGAGCCCAAGGCTTCTTGCAAGCTTTTCCTTGCTCGGAGCAGAGGCTGCCCTACGTACCACTATTCAGAAATCCCTGGGAAGCAGGTAGCTGGTCTTCTGCCTGTCTCCAGGCATTTTCCTCCTCTGCATGATGGGTAATCTACCTACTGTGTCCCTCCCTCCCCAAGTGGGAGTCAGATCTGGCCATGGGGGTGAATAAAGAGTTTTGCATGTGAGGAGTTTGTTGACTCGTGATGGCAAGTGCGTGGGCAGGCAAATAACGGCTCTTGCAGTGCAGGGCAGAGCTGGGAGGTGGCAGCATCTGTTGTGGTTCCTGGGCCTCTCCGTGAGACATGCAAGCTGCTCTTCCACAAAGCTGCTCTTAAAGAATTTAGAGAGGTCAATGCCCGTTTTCTCCTTGCCCCTGTCTGAGCTGGTCACCCAGGCATGGCTGCAAACCAACACTCCCCCATAATCAGGCTTGTCTTGGGGCACTCACCCAGTCCATGGGGATGAGTATCCCTGCTGTGCCAGGGGTCTGGCTGCCAACAGCCAGGGCAAAGCTCACAGCGTAGCACTCAGTGCAGCTTTTTTGGCTTCAAACTTCCACTTTCTCTCTTGAAAGAGATGTGCTACCTGCCAGAAACCAGAGCGGAAAGAAGTGACAGCTGCTCGAGGGAGGAGAAACCCCGGTAAGGAGTGGCTCTGGAGGCAGCAGAGACTTGCCAGGAGAGTGTGAAACTCAGTGAAAACTGAGAAGAGTCACTTGCATCTCACACTTTGGCAGCACTGTCAGCAGGCTTCTTCCTCCCTTACCCCCAGTAAAACCAGCGCAGCCTTGTGGGAGACAACCTGGGCGCTGAGGGAAGGGGTGAGGCAAGCCAGGCACCTTATCTTGTACTCTGTGGGGACTAGAAAGTCCATGAGAAACTTACAGAGGGGACTAGATGGGATAAATATCCATCTGGGATAGCTTACACCTTCCTGCAGGGTAGGACAGTGGATGTAGAGCCCCCTTTGGTCCCCAGTGCTGCTGAAGGCTCCCAGTAGCCTCCACAGGCAGTGCTGTAACTCCCGTGCCATTCACTCACGCCAGTTCATGGTTTGGCCCATTGGGGCTTTTTGCCAGCAGCAGCCCTGCTTCTTGCCTCAGCAGCTTTCAGAAGCCTGCTATGGCAAGCAGGGCCCAGAAAACCGAGGCAGGAGGCAGCTGCAGTGGGAAAGTGGGACCTCAGTCAGCAGTTTTACGTTTTGTTTTCCCATCAGACGCAGCACTGACATCGTCGAGAGGGTGGACCCTGCTTCATATTTTCCATCCTACCTCTCAGGCGGCAGAGGTACCAGGCCTACAGCACTTCCTGCATCCCCTGGTTGCAGCTATGACTCTTCCAGGTGCAGCTGGGACTGAGTCCTTTCCTCTCTGGTTGGATGGTGGTCTGCAGCTGACCAGAGGCTCCCCAGCCATCCAGTGGGGTCGGAGGTGTAGCAAAAGCATCTCTCACTGCCATATGGGATGGGAGAGCATCCAGCATGCAGCAGTGCCTGTGCCCTTCCAATCCCCATCAGTCTGGCTGCAATCTTGCCCCTTGCAGGGAGGAGGGCTGGAGACTCAAGATGCCTGGGGTGAGTGGTGGGGATGCTCCAGGTTGCCAGACACCATCTCCCAGCCCTGCTTGGAGCACAGAATGCTCAGTGCTAACAAACATGGGCTATACTCCCCTGCACCTGGCACAGCACTGGCTGTGCTGGCTGAGCATGCCCAGACCAAGCAGAGCCCTGAGAGGGGTGTCAGGCCCCATACCCCAGCATCCTTCCTGGGAATGGGGAATCGAGTGTGTTTGTGTGCAGGACCTCTTCATGCACATGTGTGCAAGCACACATAAATGCTCATGAACACAGAGATGTGCAAACAACTCACCAGACAAATTTGTGTGCACACCCCCAGATTTGCCCAGCTACTGTGCCGAATACCAACCACCCCCCCTCCCCTGCAGAAACACATCCTCTCAGGCTCCCCATGCATGTGCTGCAGCTTCTGCTGGGCTGGGACCCAGGACCAGCCAAGAGGGAGGCTGTGGCTGCTGGAGCTGCGGCGTTTCCTGTACAGTCTGGTCTAGCAGTTAAAGCAACCACTTCCCCCGAGGAGTGGCTGCCACCACCGTCAGTGCCAAAATGCTTCGTCAGCCCCCTGAGACCACACACCAGCTGAGACCTCTGGAGAGCCTCACTCTGGTCCCACACTAAGGTCTTGATGATGGGGAATGGCCGGAGCCCTCTGGAAGACTTCAGAGAGTTGGGACTGATCCCTGTCAGCATCTGCAGAAAGCTGGATGTGTGGCAATGTTCCTGGGCTATACCTAAGCAAGCAAAAACCTCCCACATGATGCTTGAGAGCCAGCCTGGCTCCTTATACACCCCAGCCTTGATTAAAGGTGATTTGGAACAATATGTGAGCAAGAATCTCTTCAAGAAACCTGAACTCATAAACCATATCTTGGGAAAACTGGGCAGGCAGATGAACATGGAAAGGAAATCCTCTCCTGCACTTTGCAGCAGTGTCTTTGAGAAGAGCCATGCCAAGGAGCAGCAAGGCACTGTTCCTGAACACCAGGGCATTGCAGATGCTGAGGGGAGAAGGGGTGGTCAGACTGTAGGACAGTAGGGTCAATTTCAAGTGAGCACTGTCCTGGTCACTGGGATGTCTCAGAGGTTTTTGGTTAGGAGAGGTTGGACTGGAGGTGATGCATCAGGTATGTGGGTTTTTTGTCCCCTGGGTTAATGAGATGGCTTGTGGATGGGACTGGTATGTCAGGAACTGTGATGTGGGAGCATTGCCATGGCCTTGACTGGGAAAGTGACTGTTGTTCCTGGAAGAGAAAGGATGGAGGGAGCTGGTGGGTGCTGTGGTTGGTGGTGGGAGGGGTGGGCTGCTGCACAGGCTGCCTGGACCCCTAACCATGGCTCGGCTGCACAGCTCTGTTGTGTCCAGAGGAGTCTGAGTCCACAACATCTCCTCCATCCTGTCCCACCAAGAGTCTCACCCTACCTGTCACTGAGCTGTTGTAGTCTTACAGAGTATCTGTGTTTCCTCCTACTGCTCTCATTCTGCTTTCTCTAGTTTTGTTTTGAGCTGTCTCCAGAGTTCCTTCTCCTCTCTCTTCTTCCCTTTGGTGGGATGTGATGTTCAATGAGGGAGCTAGCAGTCCAGATCCTGGTGCATGGGGCTTGGAGGGCCAGGCAGGAGCCCTGTGCCTGCCTGCTCCGCTGTCCCAAGACCAAACCCACTGCCCATTGGCACTGGAGCAGAGCCTTGTTGGAGGGCGTCGAGCTTGCTCCTTATGCCTGGAGGGACCATCATGAGGCTCACCAGGTGAACAAGGAGCCCATGTAGGATGATACCTGCCCATATCTTCACATCCATTTGCCCCCTTAAATCTCTCCATTGCTCAGCATCTCTCTCCATTCCAGAAGTCCAGGGTGATAGGGAAATGTGCCCTCTCTACAGTCCAGATTGGGCATAGCCTCATTTCCAGAGGAACTGATCCTCCTTTCCTCAAATCCACCCTTAGACAGGTGGACCCTTCTCCAAGTGCTCAGCTGTGCAGACAGTCCAGCGTGGAAGGGAACCTGTAGCCTGTAGTTGCTTGTCCCTAGAGCTGGTGAGTTTCACCACAACAGGGTGACAACCACTCACTGTCAACTACATCAAGGTTGGAGGGGGACTGAGGCACAGAGAGCTTTCATGGAGCCATGTCTCAGGAGGATATGAATGCCTGATTCACCATCTGCTTCATGGAAACGGAAAAAAGAGGATCCGGGAAATTCTAGATGAGTCAACCTGCCTTCGTACCCAGAAAACTGCTGGAACAAATTACCACCAAGTGGCAAACGCTGACAGGGCAGTGATGGGGCTTAGAGCACAGATTTAGCAGAAACTTGTGTCAAATCATCCTCATTTTCTCTTCATTAGGGTGACAGACTGGGTACCACAGGGAAAGCAGGAGTGATGCTATCTTTGTGCTGCCTTACATTACATTCTCATAAGCAAATGAGGAAATGGGAAATTCTCCCACTGTGGGTGGGTGGATTCTCAAGAAGCTCTATCCCATGAGCAGTTACCAACAGCTCATGCAGCAGACACATGCAACAGATTTTCTGGGAAAGTCTGGCTCACATGAAAGCAAGATGCTATTGAAGGAGAGTGTAGGGGCTGTTTGGATGGAGGGTTAGAAATTGAATTCACCCTGATGACCTGGAGTAAAGAGCAAAAATTTCCAGAAAGAATGACTGATGGAAAAGAATTGGGTGTTCAGCTCAGAAAAAAATGAGGGAAGTCTTCAGAATGGGAAAAAGCCTCAGTGTGAGGCAATCAGTGAGAAGTGTTTAGGGTTCTGCCCTGTTGCTTAGATGTCAGTTCATCTGTCCTGCAAACCTTGACACATGGACACAGCATCCCCACTGCTGAGGGGATGTTCCTCACTATAGTCCAGCGGGGGGTCTGGGGTTGAATGTCCCTTTCTGCCCCTTCCAGGGACTGCTGGCAGGATGGAGCCACCAGGCTATGGGGTGACCCATGCCAAAGGAAGGGATGGTTGTCTCAGCAGGAATGGGGTGCCAAGGAGGGTCCTTATGGGCAATGTGGGCACTTTGTCCCTTGGCTGGAAGAGTGGGGAATGTGGAGGCTGACACATAGTGAGAGATGAAGAGGAGGAGAAAGAACTTTGGGAAACCTTCCTGTGCACACAGAGGCGGCTTACCCAGGGGTGGGAGCTCAAGTTAAAAATTCCGTAATTTTGTACTGTGCAAAAGCAACAGGGAAATTACCACCCAGGCTGCACCTTGTGTGCTTCCTGCACGCATCCCACGGGGAAGCCATGACCAGTGTGCTGGAATGAAGAGGATTGGCAGGGTCTGTCAGCCCTTGAGCCTGGCAAGGGCTGCCAACCCAATGAGGTCATGCTGTGTTGTGTCCCCACTCCCTGCTGAGGCCAGGCTGTGGGGAGATCCTTTAGGAACAGCTTTTGTTTCCAGGCAGGTACTGAGAAGCAGCAAGGTGCTTGGGCAGAGCCAGGAGGTATATGTGAAATGGAACAGGATGTCAAAGCAATTTCGTCTCTGTGGGTTGTTCTAGGAAAGTCCCTTTAGTAAAAGCAAGTCAAAAGCTTTAATAGAGGGACCAGCACTTGGCTGTCTCAGAGATGACTGTGAGGGCTCAGCACGCTGTGGGTTGCGATTTGAGTTGTGTTGCCATGACGTAACAGGGCACTGGTTTCCATCACAGCCAGGTTTTGAAGGCAGGGACCTGTTCCCACACCAGGTATGCCACTGTATCCCCACTGAGCAGTGTGCCAGAGGGGCAGTGTTTCAGCCCCTGGGGTGGGAAGTGTGGTGCCTGTCCCATGGGGACAATCCCTCTGCCCTGTGTCAGCAGCCTTGAGGAGGAAGAGCTGGGCTAAAACCACAGATCCCCCAGATGAAGTGATCAGTTTGTTTGGGTGAATATGAGAGTGTCAGGAGACAGGGCTGTGTCCCCGGGGGCTCCTCCTCCTCAAAACAGCTGGTGGTGTTTAACACAGGCATGCCCTAGATGTAAAGGGAAGGTCTTTCCTGCATTCAACCCTCACAGGGTAAATCTTGGACAGTAACACAGAAGGGGTCAAGGGGACAGGCAGATGCTGCGGGGTGAGGGCTCCATCCTCCACGTCACCGGGCTGCTGGCTGGGTCATGCCATGCTGGGCCATGGTGCCAGCTGTGAGGCCAACCCTTTCCCTACGTAGCTCCCCCCTTCTGCACCATGAGATTTGCAGCCCTGAAGACCCCTCTGTGGCAGGGTACATGTAGGGGTCTTCTGTAATGAACCTATAGATATGGGGGCCCCAGGGAAAGGAATGAGAGGAGGATGGGAAGATCTGCTTCGTCTCTTCCTCCTCACGCACCAGCTGTCCCCCAGCTCCCATCTGTGAACACTGAAAACACTGGTGGGATGATCCCTCCTTCACTGTCCTGCTCCTAGTTCACTGCCCCAACCTAAGCAGGACCCAATGAACCCATGACAGGGGTCTTGGCAAGGGGGTGACTCTGGGTCTATCCATGGGTTAGGGCTTCTTACATCTTCAAAAGCCTCCTGAATATCTTGTCTTGGCTTCTCTGCTTCCAAACACTTTCTTTCCTTCCAGTCCTGCTCTGGATGATTTTATCAAGGCATAACTGAGAGTGGAAGGAACCTCAAAGAAGGAAAATATGGAAGCTGAAGGTTCGCTCTGCCCTGGGATCTCCTCACCTGCCTCCGCTCTCACAGGAGGGGCGGTGCACATCATGAAGGTGTTATAGGGCTCTTGGTACAAAGGACTTGCTGGCTTTTCCTTTCCAGCAGCAAAGATCAGAGCCTCCCTGCCAGGCTGTGGTTCTTGGGATTTACCAACATGGATTGCTTGGAGCTAAACCTGCCTTATCAAGATCTCTCAAACTCAAGACCTGTTATCATTTGGCATCTTATCTAACCTGCTCTCCATCCTGCAGTGCTCTCCATGGGATTTCCTGGGGCACCTGTGCACCCTGAGAGGGGTGAGCTGGGAGACAGAGGACTGCAGGTGGCCCCAGCCCTGCTGCTTATACCTTGCCTGGGTGCTCTCAGCTCAGAGCACACCTCATTTCTTTTGGTTTTATATACCGTGCTGTCCTCCCCAACTTTCCACCCTGCAGTTTCATGTTAGGCCTTTTTCTGCTCAAATTGGCTGAAAGTTGATAAAAATAGCCCCCGGTTGGTGGCAACTATTGAGAGAGATAGGGTTATCTGGAGCTTTATCAGCTGCTGAGTCCTGCATTTTTAATGGGTTTTGCTTTCATTATTCTTAAGCCAGGCAAATCTCTCTAAATTCTCCTCACTGCCATGAATGCGATGGGCTTGGGCAGCCTGGCAGGGGGTTTTGTTTCCAGTCTTTTTGCCTATGGACTGAGCAGCATTGTGGCTTTCCAAGGTCAGGGGTTCATGTATATATATTGAGGAAACACACCTTGTCCTTACTTTAGGGGACATTCACCTGGCCAGGACCTGGTGCAGTGTCAGCAGAGACTGTTGACCCAGAGATTGGAACAGGGTGGTGCTGCTCATGCAGGAGCAAAGGTTCCCCTCTCCAAGCACAAAAACATTGTAAAAGGAGGGAAAGTGTAGGGAAAAGGCAGTTGCACATGTGTATTAGCATTCAGAAGCTGCAAACCTGACTTGCAGGCTTGGTCTCTACCTGTTCCCCAGCTTCAAGTGGAAGCACTATGAGCACTTGGCAGGACATTTTTGCAGTGAAGATTGAAGAAATGCACATAACAGATCTGTGGACACTTCTGGAGGATGATACTCTGCAGGTGCAGGCCTGCAGGCCTGGCTGGAAGGAGTTTGTGCAGCGCCGTGCTCTTGGGAGGTAGGGGGCTGCTGACAGTCCCTGTTGGGACTGTCAGCCTGATCAAGGTTGATGAGTTGCCATGTGGACCTTTTCCTTTCTCAAAATTTGTTTACAGGTAACAGGATTTTGAGCAAAAGGGGGAGTTTGGAGGTGGATGAGGCTGTGAAGGGTTTCTTCATTCTTGTTCGAATCTCAGTGGGTTATTGCCAAACTGGAAAGCATGAGAATTGGAGGGCAGAATAATTCAGCAGCTCCATAGGGCCAAAGGGCAGCTGTTATTTGGCCAGAATTTCTCCCTATTGTTGTCAAGGTGAAAAGAGCTCCTTCAGCATGTAGGGGGAGTTACACCTCACTAGAACCAAATCTTCTGGGTTTGCATCCAGAGGATAAGGAGAGGGAAACTACTGTGTTCTGGGACATGAAGCCATGCCTCAGCAGCCCTTGCATCTGCACTGGGCTGCAGGGACTTGGGCAGAGAGAGGCTGTGGCTCTGCATTGCTGATGAGAAGCCCCATCCCAAACATTTCCACCCTGGGCATTGTTTGGACACCCTGCCTGAATGATAGCAAATGGAGACCTTGGTTGCCAGCCTCCATGCAGATTGTGCAAGGTGAAGAGCTGTGGGCTGTACACCTTTTGGCTCCTCAAGATATCTCTTCACCTGCCCTGCACCCTCCACCCACACCTTCCTTCTATTTTGCTTCTTTTTATTGTCTTTCCTAGTCTTGGGCTTGATGCTGGCTTTCCATTGAGGTGTGATGAGCCAGCAGAGGTGAGGGGCTGGAATTCCAAATAGGGACCTGATGATTCCGACTCCAAGGGTGCCTGCTTTTAGCAGTGGGGCCAGGATCTCAGCAGACAGCCTGGCTTGTGAAATCTTTAAAGCTGGGGCCAGCCCTCAACTGACATCCGTGATGAACTTTCCAGACTGGCATCAAGCCCTTAGGGGGAGGACAGTTTGGTGTAAAGCTTGCATGAGTGAAGTTAGTCCATAATCTGTGTTAACCCTCATCCCTACTGACTGTGCCAAAAGCCTCTGGCTCAGCATGGGGCGCCTGAGATGAACTGGTCTCCTCTTTGCCCTGACAGGTTTCAGTGCTCCCAGTGTTTTCATGAGTGGTCTTCTGCCAAAGTGCACATCCTGTTCCACATGTGCCACTGCCAAGGCTGGAGCACGGTACAGATGCGAATCTTTCGCCAGAAATGCAGGCACTGCCCCAACCCGCGGCTGGAGGATCCTGAGTTCAGCCTTGAGACTGTGGAGACAATTCTGCACAACCTGGTGATAAAGATCCTCCAGTATTTCTACAATAAGCCTGTCCAGCCCTCTGACCTCCTGGAAGTCGTGGTGGATACACCGCTGGCGGGTCCACACGAACGTGCCCACTGCGAGGCCTGCCAGCTCGGCATTTGCAACAGGTCACAGAGGGCCCCGGCACAGGATGCCTGGAAGCCCTTGGTGGATGAAGACAAGGCCAGGATGCACAGCACCGAGTCACGGCTGGCCTGGGCATCGGATGTCTGGAAGTCCTTGACAAATATGGGGGAGGCCAGGACCCGTCGCACCGAGTCGTGGTCATCCCTGGGATCACATGACTGTAAGCCCTTGATTGGTGGGGGCAAGGTCAGCACCCATTGCACTAAGTTGCAGCCAGCTCCAGAACGGGTTGCCTGGAATGCAAATGTGTCCAGGACCTCTCAGACTCTGAAACACCAGGGCTTAAGGCCCCATGCAGCCTCAACCCACCACCCCTCACCCTCCAATAGCAACTTCCCCTGGAAACGCTGCTGCTGCATCGGCGGCTCTTTGCTCTGTGTTTTTGCACTGATCATCTTCGTTGTGCTTTATTTCACCATGATGTAGAGGGACCTGAGGATCGCAAAGAGGAACTGGGGCGATGGCTAGGGAAGCTGATGAACTTCCTGGAAAATTGGGTACCCAAGGTCAGCCCTTGCTCTTGGCTCAGCAAGCTTCCCAGCTCCTGGTGGCATGGGAACACATCGGGATGCCTCAGCCAGACACCTTGTCCCACAGCCTCTGGAAAATTGATGGGTCTGATGGATTCTTATGGAACATATTCTGTATGAGGATGAATCTCCCAGCTACCCCATGCACAGAATGAGGTTTATTACTTTCAAGAATAAAACAAGTCCCTTCTCCTCAGCCCAAGGATGCATTTGTGCTTTTTAATTTCTCAAAAGCCTTTTCTAGGTGTGTGTGGGCATCTCAGAGGGAAGCTGGGGGCTGTTTTTATCTCCCAGCAGAGAGATAAAAACAACCTCTCTGCTTCCAGGGAGGCATATCCCTAGTCTGCCCTGCCTTTGGCCAGCTGTCTGAGTACCCTGCAGAGGGACCAAAGGCTCCCCAAAATGGCAGGTGCAAGAAGGCTGTGGCAGAAAGTCCAAAGTCTATGCCCCAGTTATGAGGAAATTACAAATATTGGACTACAGGGTCTGGGCAAAGGGGAAGATGCAGACTCTTGCCTTCTGCTACTTCACCCTGCAGGGCTTTAGGGATCTGGGGGGTGTCATAAGGTTGGGAGGAAATGTGCTGTCCTCATGCAGCCTAACACCCTGACTCTTACTTTACTTGCAGGGGAGCAGGGCTCCTGCAGAACTTACCTGTGGGCAGAGCATGTCCTGTGGCCACAATTTTGGCCCAGAAAAATGAGGTGAAGTTGGTTTGTAAGTGCATGTGTCCTGGTCTCCACTGGGATGGAGATAATTTCCTTCTTTGTAGCTGTTACAGCACTGTACTTTTGATTTAATATGGAAATAATAATGTTGATAACACACTGATGTTTTTATTGTTGCAAGTAGTGCTTTAAGTCAAGGACTATTCTGTTTCTCCTGCTCCGCCAGTGGAGCAGGTGCACAAGGAGCTGGGAGGGAGCATGGCCAGGACAGCTGACCAGAATTGGCCCAAGGGACTTTTCACACCATAGATCATCCTGCTCAGTGGATAAACTGGAGGAGCTGGATGGGAGGAGCTTATTGCTCCAGGGGATGGGCCGGATATCAGTCAGAGGGTGGTGAACAGCTGTAGTGTGTGTCTCTTGTCTTTATTATGTCTCTCTCTGTTCATGATTGTTATCATTATTAATATTTACTTTATTGAATTATTGAAGTGTTCTTAGCTCACAGACTTTACCCTTTTCCAATTCTCCTCCCATCTCACTGAGGTAGAGTGGTTTGACTGAGTGAAAGGCTGAGCTGTACTTAGTTGCTGGCTGGGCTTAAACCACAGCAACTTGAATAAACTTTAGAAATAGCCTGTAGCCTGTACATCACAACCTCAAACACAACCATGGTTGCCAAAGTCTGTCTTCTCTGGGATCCTGGGGTGAGCAAGTGGTGGTGGGGGGCATGGTGTGCCCTGTGAGAGAGAGCTTTGTGAGGGCTGTCACCTGGGAGTGCGCTGGGGACACCAGGGATGCCACTGGAATTCCATATCCATGGGGCCACAGGAGAATCCAGGAGATGCAGCCATTCCCTGGGGAAGTGAGGTGCCAGCGATGAGCATGCAGTCACCAGCTCACTGCTGAGCCCTGGGTGGGTTTAGGAGCAATTTAGGAGACAGCACCCCTTGGTGTGCTTGCACCATTCTCACCGTATTTTTTTTGTTTTCGTGTGATATCTCTCACAGAGAGGCTGGCCAGTGATCCTGGCTGGTGAATGACTTCTATTAACTCCATCAACTTCCTGGCTTCCTCTGCTTCAGTGGCCCCAGGCACCTGCTGTGCTAGGATGCTGATCGCTGGGGTTAAGTGGGCGTTTCTAACACATTCATGAATCCCTCTTCTCTGCTGTTTTCTCTGGGATTCATGCATTGACTGTGTGGTGGAGGAGCTGAAACACAGACACCAGGGGACCTGCTGCTTACCTGAGTAGCAAGAGCTGAATTAACAACCCCCAAACTACTTCGGGTACTGAAATTGGTTTTAGGCCTGTCTGTCAAAATAGTCCAACAAGGAGCAGGCCTGCAGAACCACTGAGGCAGCTGTATCCATCCTCTCCTGGCTTTGCAAATGATTTGATGCTGAAGATGTGTACATGAAAGATTTTGCGACTGAATTAGTGGAAGAATGATGGGCCGAAGGAAAAAAAAATCCAACAAACTCAGTGTGGCTCACAGCATCAATCCTTGGCTGCATGGCTTCCCAGGTGCTGTCCTGTCCTCCCTGCTGTATCCTGAAGGGCCCTTTATGCTGCTTTTTCTGCTACTGTAAGATTCGTCTGTATTCTCAGCTATGCAACCTGCAGGCTATTGGTTAAAAGAAATGAATATGATAAGAAAACGCTGTGTGGCCCAGACGCCGTGTGGATTTGGTTTCTTAAGTGCTCTGACCTGCTTTTATCCCACCAACTCTTCCCATAACCAGGGCCTTCTCTCTGCAGCCTCAGCAGCCCTGGCCGTGGAGCCACCAGATGGAGCTGCAGGTCCTCCGGCACTGCACGGGGAACCACCGGGACCAGTGACCCGCCAGCACCGGGACGGGACAACATTCCCCATATGAGGGATGCCCTCCGTCCTATTTCTGTGACCAGCTGCTTCCCTGTAGCATGGTCCCCCCCGAGCCCATGGTGCGCGGTACGGGACTGGTCTGTGGATGAGTGGCTCTCCTGAGTGCCTCTGCTGAGGCTCTGCCGGGTGAGGCTGTGCTCTGGTGGGGCTGATCCCGCCGCCTGGACCAGCTTCCCTCCCTCCCGTGCTGGGAGCAGCCCGCCCCTCCCCGCCGGCGTTATGTCATGAAGCAAAGATATGGCCAAGTTTCTTGCTGCCATTGCCCGCAGCCCTCTTCTTTCCATGCTGAGGTTTTCCCAGCCCCAGTTTCCACGTCTGGGTTGCCTGCAGCCTCCCCCAGCTGCTGAGTGGGAATCACTCTCTTGCCTCTGCCTGAGATGCCAGCTCTGGTGGAGACTACATCCCTGCAGGGGTCCTTATTTTCCTGCTTGGGTCTCTCTGCTCTTTTACAAGGGCAGACACATCTGTTGCTCCCCTGCAAATCTTTTACACACATGCTGTGCTCCCCAATCCACGGCCTTGTGTGAATACGCTCCTTTTCCCCTGGCCCTTCCTTGCTGCTGCCTTCTTGCCTGCCTGTGTCCTCATCCCTCATGCAGGCCCTTCATCTCCTCCCCAATACTCAGAGCCACCTGTGCATACATGGGTTTCTCAGCCATGGCCTCATTTTTGGGGTCTTTTCCAGGATACCCCTTTCCAACATGCAGTTGTGCCTATTACTAGTTTCTTAGCAAACGGCCTTCAAAATTCTGCTTTCTGTGGCTCTTGGCACTTTTGGGGTTCAGAGCAAGTACTCCTGGCCTGGCCAGGCCTCCAGCTGTCATGGCAACAGCGAGCCCATCCCAGGGGATGAGGGAAGAAGGATGCTCTCTCTGTGGGTTCTGTGCTGGTCCTGTCTGTCCCCTCGGTCTGCTTGAGATTGGGCTCTGCTATAGTCAACTTTCAGCTCACGCCTGGCACTCGCAGCCAGGGACAGCAAAACTTCACCCAGGGATGTTTTGCTGGCTTTTCACCACAGCCAGACTGATAAATAGCTGTCTCCGCGCCTGTCTCCCTGGAGAGAAGCTCTCACCACTCTGGCAGGTTGCGAGGTGCCAGAAAATGCAAAGCCCATTGTTGGTCTCAGTTTTCTCCTCGGCTGCCGTTCCCAGCCCACCCTGCAGCCACCGCAGTGCCCGTGGGGCACTCGGGGCTGGCACTCGGGGCTGGCACTCGGGGCTGGCACTCGGCAGCCGCAGCTTCGTGAGCAGGGGGCGAGGGCTGGGCTGTGTCGGGGATTTCCCGGCGAAGCTATTGACGGGAGGCGGGGAGAGTCTCTGTTTTCCAGTGATCTGTTAGAGGGCAGCAATATTTTTTAATGTGCCCCAGGGCTGTCTAGGCTCAGATCCTACAGATGCTGGTTTAATGCTCAAGGGACCATGCCTTTATTTTGCTTTTTCTCTCTCCTCTCTTTTACTCCGGTGATGTCTCTGGGTGTGTTAGCAGACCTGTGAGTGAGCCAGACCCACCGCCTTCCTCCCTGCCATCAACGCAGAGGAGCCTGGTGCTTTTCAGTTCTGTGCCATAGGAAAATAGGGATCAATAACCCAGCTCCCAGCCTTGGACACAGGCACATGGGAGGAAAAAGTCCCAATTATTTTAAGCTCTCTCCAGAGTGTAGATTCTCACAGTCTCTGATGCAGAGATGTGCAGTAGAGTTTTGTCCCTGCCTCAGCTGACATCTGAGCTCACTGCAGGTCCTCTGCTGTGAGGACGTGCTCTCTCAGCCCAACAACTAGTGGGGATGGGCTGATTTTTCACGCCTTTTGAGGCAAAAGTCACATATCTCATATTTTTTTCCGCATGTCAACTGAACTCAGACTTAATTGCTATTCTCAGCAAACAGGCTGCTGCCCTCTGCTCCTGCCACTACCCCTATCTTCAGTGATGTGCTAAGGCTATAAATAATTGAAGGCAGGATCTCCTCTGTTGCCCTTTTTTTGTGATTTGTATTCAGGGGCTACTCAGGGTCTGTCTCAGCCCAAGAAGCTGCACAGGCCAAGGCTGAGCAGCCGTCGGAGTGAGGGATGGTGTGAGGATTCTCCTGGGAGTGCAGGCGTGCATGGTAGACATCAGCAATCAGCCTTGACCATGTTCCTTTTGGAATAAAAGCCACAGGGCACAAGCTCAGTACATACAAAAGTTTTATTTTCTTCTCAGGAGGAAGACTGAGAGAACCATCTTTACCTGACATCAGATATTTATAGAATGTAATATATATAAAAAAAGAAATACATATATATTAAAAAATACCTTGCAGTTACATGACATAGCCAAGAGTACAGTTCATAGTGTATCTGCAAGTTCAACCTTCCTTAGGCCTTCTGCTCCTCTACAAGTTCTACAAATGGCTTTTTGGACGATAGCAAAATGTCAGAGTGGCTCATCCACTGTTGGCTTCTTCCTTTCATGGAAAAACCAAAAGACGAGGAGGAGAAAGAAAGGCCTGAAGGAGGCTACAGGCATGCTGAGAGCACAGCAGGCAATTTTTGCATGTTGCTTACAGCTATAGGAGGGCTTTGCTGGCAAATGAAGGAGAAGGTGTCCCTGCTGAAGGAAGGACAGCTCACCTGCCCTTGTTCCTTGTTGGGACTTGTCTACATGGGCCATGGAGGGAAGCTGGGGAGATATGAATGCTTCTGGCATGTTAGGTGGGTTTGAGTCAGTCTAGAAGGACTTGGACACCTGCAATAGGCCACAAGAGCCATTAACAAACACTGAACACCACTGGTAACCCGTAAACCAGCTAAATCAGTGGCCTCAAAATCAGATTAAAGGGACTAGGTTCTTGCAAGAATGAATAAACTGTCATTCAGGACTAACCAGGCCCCTGAGAAAGAGATGAAAGCCAAGGAAGGGTGTTTTATATGAAACCATTCTGCTGAAAATAAGTATTGCTTAGATACAGCCAATGTGAAACTGTCTTGTAAAGGAAAACTTTCCTTGGGAGGTCTGCTGTGGCTGGAAACCACAGAGCTAATCTCAGGGACTGGAGAGGGCTTCAGGTGATAGAAGATTGGAGAAATTTTTGTGTCTGGAGGTCAGAGTGATGCTAAGTTCAAGCTCTACTCCATGTCCTCGTGTCGTCTGTGGGTCACTCATCCCACATGGTGGGATACAGGTATCCCGTTTGGGCTGGTGCTGTCTTGGCAGCCATGGCTGAAGTTTAGGGCTAAATATGGATGCATCCTCACATCTTTGGGGCCAAGTGGATATCACCTCAGATAGCACCAGGAAGGGTTGTTTATTTGCATATAAAAATAATGGCAAACTCACAGGATTCACTATTCTTTGCACAGAAAAGGGGTTCACCAGCGTGGGGGACCTGTGAGGCCCAGGCCTGCCCACGTGGGTTTCCTGCACTGTCTGTTGGCTCTGAAGCTCTGTAGTTGCATCTTCTGATGGAGAGATCTGACTGGAGAGTCCTGGGGGTGGGGACAATTCCCTGTGCACGGCACAAAGCATTGGTGTCAGGGAAACGCTGCCTCAATTGCTGTGCCTTTTTCCTGGCTTGGAGGGAAGTTCCCTGGAGTGTGGGTGAGGTTTGCAGATGGGCAGCACATGCGGAGGACACCAGCTGAGATCTTGTCCTTCACCCCCTCCTTGCAGCTCCCTAGCAAGCATTTCCTAAGAATGCAAGAGAAGGGATGCGGGACCAAGTGAAACAAATGACCTGGCAAGGGCTTGGCATGCGTGGAGTATCGTGGCTATTGCTTGCGAAAGACCCGAGTCTGGAGCACATTAAACAATAACAACAAGAAGAAACGGAGCCGCGGTGGCAGCAGGCTGCTTAGTCACTCATCTCTCCAGCTCTGGGTCCAGAAATGTCCATCTCTCTGAGGAGCCTGTTTTCTGCTCCACCCAGTCCACATAGTTAGAGACCTTGGTGTACACACCGTACACCTGCTTGCTGCCGCACTCCTCCGGGCCACCCCACGAGACCAGCCCTTGGGCCACCCACCTCCGCGTTCCTGGGTCCTGGATGACGAAGGCTCCCCCGCTGTCTCCCAAACAAGTGTCCTTCCCCCCCTCATAGTAGCCGGCGCAGAACATGTTCTCCGTCACGCTGTAGTTGCCTGAGCGTGACTCGTAGCTGGTTTTGCACTCGGCATGCAGCACCACGGGCAGTTTGACGTACTGCAGGATGTCAGACAGGGTCCTCATGCCTGAGCTGATGATCTCGTCCACCGTGATGTTGGGGTTGGAGATCCCCCAGCCAGCCACTAGCCCCAGCGTGTTGGGGTGAGGCCCCTCCAGCTCGTGCTCAAACTGGGGCAGGCAGACAGGCATGACATACTTCCCCATGGTCACCTTCTCCTTCAGCTTGACCAGCGCGATGTCGTGGTTGTAGTTCTGGATGTCAAACTCCTCATGGAGGATGATCCTCTCCACTGTCCTGTTGACAGCTTCCATCTTGTTCCTCACATCATGAAGGGCCAGATAGATGGTGACGTGCTCCTTGGAGACGGGGATGACGGTCTTGTCCCGCCGCTGGGACCGGAGCACGTGGGCGGCCGTCAGCACCCAGGATTCTGAGAGCAGGGCCCCGCTGCCGAACCATTTGTCGTTGGGCACCCGGGACATGTCCTCCACCACAATCAGGGCCTGCCAGGGGAAGAAGCCGGGCTCCGCGTTCCGCCCGCCGATGATGCGCTTGATGATGCCAGGCAGAGGACGAGCCGGCCGGCCACACACTGGGGACAGAAGGGACAGGATAGTCACTTCCAGCTTATTTATCTAGGGAACAGATGAAAAGGGCCATGCAGCTGGTTATCTTCAAAACAAACACTCCCTTTCGTCCTTTTTGGTTTTGTTTTTCTTTCCATTTTCAGTTTCTGGAATGATTTGGCTAGATCCACACCACCTCAGAAGCAGAAAGGCCAAATGAGTAATCTTATAGCCTCACTGTGACCTGTGAGCTCACCCAGCCCTTCCCAGACCTTTCAGGCACTTGCCTGGCTCCTGTTCAGTGTGCCAAGAGACCCAGGGGAATGATGGTGGGAGGACTGGAGCTTGACATCAACCCAGACTCACCCCTCACTCTGAGACCTGTCATGAAGTCTGTGTTCTCACAGCCGTGGCATTTGCCCTCCTGGAGCTGCTGTGGCTGGAGAAGGCTTGGCCATGGGATGTTGCCTAGCACCATGGGCTCTACTCCTGTGTCTCATCACCCACAGTTCTGGCAGCCAAAACAGAACCTCTCTGCTCAGCTCTTCAACAGACCCAGAATTAATGCCTGAAGAGCCCTGACATGGTGCCTGCATTGCTTCCAGGAGCTTTATCTAGGCATGGTGTTAGGAAGATGAGGGAGTCAAGATGCTGAAGGTGGCTCTGAGAGGTTGGACAGGGTGGGGAGGGACAATCCTGTCCCTAGGGAACTTAAGCCTTGGAACATGGCTGTTGGTGGTGGGGCTGATTCCTGCCTGTGGAAGCACTATGGAGGGGGACTCTCAGGTGGCTTGGGGATGCTGATGTCACTGGGAGGTTGTGGGAGCCTATTTGGGCTTGTCCTACATCTGGAAGGGTCCTGAATCACAGCAACTCAGGTGCTGATCTCATCCCTTTCAGTCTGCAAAAAACCCCCAGATCCTCCACAGAAAGTGCTGGGACTTTGCCTCAATGCCACCTGTGCTGTGAGGGGAGGATGCAAAGCCTCATAACCAGAGGGTCTGACTCCTCAGGGTGGTGGGATCAGGGCAAGAATCAGTCTTGGAACCAGGGCAGGAGCACTGGAAGCTGCTAATGTGGATTTGTTGAGTCTGGGGTCAGTCTCTAGGAAAAATGTAACTCTAGCAGGGAGGGAACATGGTGAATGTGTCTCTGCATGTGCTCTGCACCCCTGTCTTTCCCAGTGCTGAAAGGAATAGAAAACATGCTCAGGAAAAGAATTCCTGTGTCCCAGCCCAGCTGCTTTGCTGCACCAAAGCTGACGGCTGTTCCAGGAAGATGCTTTAAGAGGAAGTACATCCAGCCAAATATTTATTCTATTAAATTACATATCAAAAATGCTGACCAGGCTGCAAACGCTCCCACTAATGGCAGAGGCAGGCATGGAGCAGATTGGAAGAGAGGTTCCTATTGATGGGGAGGTGCATGAGACACAGGGGAAGATCTGAAGAGCAGCTGGCCAGCTGCTGCCTGCAGATGCCGATCTCAGGAGAGCGTCACCCTCTCTCTGGGATTTTCCATCTTCCTGAAGTCTCTCTGACTCCTGTCACTAATCACAAGGCCTGGAAATGGCCCATAAAAGCAGCTATGGCCCCAAAGCTGTCCCCGTATGCTCCCAGCTCAAATTAGTTCAGGCTGAAACATCAAGCAGAGATGCAGAGAGCAGCTGCCACAACAAGAGCAGCCACAGCCCTGGTCTTGGAATTTGGTGGGATGCAGGGAATCTTAGCAGTCCTTCGTCTAGCCAGCCTAGCAGTGTCTCAGCATGGCTGGAGAGCATTTACCCTCCATGGGGCTGGGCCAGTGTCTGAAACCCAGGGTGGTTGCAGCTGCAGCTGCTGCACGGCAGCTGGATCCCTGCACCTCTCTTGAGAGTCATCTCTGCACATCCCACTACAATCCACACCCAAGCTGCCTCCAGGCCCCTGACGTGCCAGCCAGACTGGCCCCATGCTTGGCTATGGCCAGAAAATGTCCCAGAGACTTTTGTTTAATCCTGAGCAGGTGCCTGGCCTGGAAACTTGCTGGCTGCAAACATTTCCGCCGCTGCTCAAAGACTTGGGACTTTTCCTTCCCTGTAAAGCAGATTGGATTTTTTTTCTGTAAGGCTTGAAGAGGTGATAATTGCTACTGGATGTGTGGACAGTGCCAACAGGAGCTGACAGCCAGGTAATGCTCTGCTCTTGGCTGAGACCATCTCCAGGGATGCTGGGAGCTGAAGGTGGCCACTGGGCTGCTGGTTTCTTTCTGTGCTGGAGCAATGAGTTTGGGGAGCCCTGACAGCTGGGATGGCTGTGACCCTGGTGCCACCACTGCACCCTGACCATCTGGGCCTGCTGGGATAGCAGGAAGCCTCTGTCCCACTCCCCTCCTGGCCATGCATTGTGGCACCTGGGTATGTATAGCTGGCACTGTCACTGGGAGCAGGGTCCCTGCATGGCAGCATCCCCTCCCTGTGTGCCCCTGCTCTGCACCCCTCGCTGTGGGAACCAGCCACCCCAGCTGCAGTACCTGGTCGGCAGGATGGCAGCTTGGTCCCCAGCTCCTCACTCCTCCACTTCCCCAAAGCATCGCACGTGTAGGTGGCTGGAAGAGAGCAAAGCGTTAGACGGGCTCTGGTCCTGGCATGAGGGATTGTACTTCCCAGTGGGGACACCTTGCCCAGCCGCCAGGGCCCTTTGAAACCTTTTTCAGAGCAGGAAGTAACCTCCCTCTTAATGCCCTCCCTGCTCCATTCCCGGGGGACGTGGTAGCCCTGCCCCCATGCAGGGACATGTCTCCATCCTCAGTTTCATTGCCTTGAGCTGTCTGGAGGGCTGTGCTACAGCTTCAATCTCTGCTGGCAGCTGCCTCCACATAAAAATGCTGCCAATGCCCATTCTGCTAATTCATATGTGATGCTGGGACCATATGCAGGGAGATAAAAGCAGGGAGACAAGAATGTGAGGAATTCTTTTGGCTTTGCTTGATGAGGGAGGAGAAGGAAGAAGGGCTGGGCTCTGTATGCACCCTTTCTACTGTCCAGAACTGGGTCTGAAGGGTACAGAGAACTGTGGTGCTTGATAAACCACCTTGTGGTTTTTCTGTAGTTGTGGACCAAGGGGGATGGCAGGAAAAACTCAGTCTGATGTGATCCCACCACTATCTGTTCAGCTTTGTCTGGGCTGAACATTTGGGTGCTGGGATGAGGAGCCTTGCAGAGCCCTTCCAGAGGCTGCTGGATGTGGTGCTCTCTCCAGCAACATCTCCTTTCTCAGAGACAGAAAATTTCGTAGCCTGCAGGGAGCAGGTGACAGGGTAAGAAGGCAGAACGCAGAACACCCACACTGCTCTGCTGAGGCAGTGAATCACTCAGCCTGCAGGGCCAACTCCATCCTTCCTTGTTGTGGAGCAGGATTTGTCCAGTCTGTCAGTCCAGGCAGGGCAGACACAGGGTTTGGTACGTGCAGGCTACATCCACAGCCTGCTGTTTGCAGATCACCCTGGAGCTGCCACTCCCCCACCTTGGAGCATCCCAAGCTTCCCCCACTTGCATCCCATCTGCCCACCCTCACTGTGCTGTGGGGACGTGGCCTGGCCCCACTGCTCACCAGTGCTGTTGGGGGCCATGTGGTAGTAGGGGTGCTGGCAGTGGTACTGGATGGCTGCTTGGTAGGTGGTCAGGTTGTTCCTGGTGGAGAAGGTGACAAAGCCATGCTCCAGCTCCGGCGGCGCTTTGCAGTCAGCAACTGAAAGCCAACACAGAAGGGGGGTTGAACCCTGTGCTGTATCTTGGCGTGTTCAGCCAGCCAGCCAGCAGGCAGCTGGTGCTGGGCTTTGGCATGGGATGGTGGTCTTGTGGGGCAAACCAAGGACCTGAATAAGGCTGTATCTCTTTTCTCTGTGGCACTCCAGGAGGCTCTGTCCTGGCAGGGCAGCCTGGCTCTGTGAAACCCTCCCATGGCCACCCTGCACAGAGCACACAAGTGGCACCATGGAACACCAGCAGCATGTCCCACCTGCAGGCTCTGTGACCAACACCACTCACACTGGTGGAGACCCCAGGCCCGAGAGCCCCTCCATGTAGTGCAAGATCTCTCTGCTACACCAGTGAGAGGGGAAGAAGCCTGTTCTGGCAGGTGAGGTCTGTTGTGAGATGGTCCCAGAGTGTGTCTTTGCACTGTAAAAGTGTGCAGGGAGAGGCAGGAAGTGATTTACCAGCTGTGCATCAGGGGTACTCCTCTATGCACAAGCCTTTGCTGAAAGCACAGCCCTGACCTTCCTGGTCTTGCTCACCAAATGGTGCTGATGAGCATTTGCAGATCAGGTGGAACAACCTTTGGTCCTGGCTGTCCTATGACAGCAGGGGATGAAGGACATTGAGAGTGTGGCTTGGTTGGTCTGCAGGCAGGGTTGGGGCCCAGTACTTGTGGGTGAAACCAAACCTGCTTTATCCCCCAAGACATCAGCAGGGTTTGCTCTGCTTCACCAGTGCCTGGAGTTGACTCAGGGTGTGACAGAGGAAGAATTTTAGGGTACCATTGCCCTTCCCCATGGCCTGTCCATGGTTCCCTTTCTCCCCATGATCCCTCAGAATGCTCTGCCCAGCCTCTCCCTGCAGCTAGTCCCCTGTATTAGGTTTGTGCCAAACACTCCAGGGAGGACCCCAGGCTGTGGGAGGGTTCATCTGCCAAATCCAGGAGTCACCTCCTTGGAGCTGAGCCTTCCTACCACATGGGCAGTTCCCAGCACATTTGGGTGATGCTGTGCAGCCTTCCCCTACCCCATCCTGGGTGACCTGCCCCACTGGAGGGCAGGAACCAGGGTCTGATCCTGCTAAGAAATGCAGTGCTGTGGAGCTGGATTCTGCTGTGTTTAGGATGAGGGGCTGAGTAGGGAAATGGTGACTTCACAGTAAGCAGGTCCTGTGGATCAGGGATGATGTGAAGTCTGTTGGTTCCCATGTGCTCCAGGATATGAAGGGAACGAGGACAGCAGTCCTAACTGATCCAGACTAACAGAGAGAATTCACTAGACATAGTAGCTGGAAGGAGGGATATGTACCACTGCTCAGGATTGCCTAATTCCTTGGGTGAAAAAAGCCTGGTTTATGGCAAAATACTGCAGCTCACAATTCACCAGGGTCCCCTCCACTGTCTGTAGAGACAGCAAGTAATGGGATGAGTGTGTAGCTGCAGGCAGGCTGGGTGGAGACTCTAGGTATCGGTTTCCTTGCAGGAAAGAAGGAATGAATATCAGGGGATCATCCTGGCCTGCATCTCTATTCTGGAACTGTTTATGGCTGCAGGGCAGCCTTCACTGGCCCACACAGCCCATCTCATCCCTTTGTGTCCCTCAGACCTGGGCAGCCTCATCCCTGGAGAATGGACTCTTGTAGAGAGGTGTTGCTGCACCAGTGTCCAAGGTCCTGCTGAAAGGGTAAGGGGAGGACATTCGTTCTGTGAGCCTTTCTAGAGTTTTCCCTCAGGAAAGGGGCCATTTAGCATCTCTGTCTTTGTAGGACCAGAAGTGGACTCATGTCCCCAACACACACCTCCTCCTCCTCCTCTCCCAGCCTCTGGTCCACATCCCAGCATCCTCCTAGTGGAGCCTCTAATGCTCCAGGGAGTATAGGGTATGTGCCCATGGTTCCTGGGGATGTGAATAGGGCCAGATACCAGGCTCTGACCTCCTTCAGCTGCAGTCAGCCTGAGGCCAGTCCATCCTCACCTCTGCCAGGCCAGCTGTGGGGAGCAGAGGGGAAGCGGAGGAACATCCATCCCCCCGTCTCGGTGCCTGCAGGAAAGGGCTGGTGATGCCAACCCATCCTCCAGGCCTCCTTGTCTGGAGGGTCTGAAAGGCACCAGGACTCTTGGAGAGAGGAGAGGAAGGAATGTTTCTTATTTGTGACGCTGGGCCAGTGAGGAAGGACAGTGGGAGACCGAATCCAACCCACCAACCAATCACCCGGGCGGCCGTGCCACAATCCTTGCACGGCTGCCTTGGAGGGCGAGCCGAGGCGGCCCAGGAGTCCAAGTGGAGAGGGAGGGATGCAGAAATGCTGGGAGCTGGCAGCAGCACGTGGTCCCCAGGCAGGCCCCCTTCCCGTGGGGCAGCGTGTCAGCGGGAAAGGGGGGCTCGATGCCAATTTCCTTCACCCTTCTCGAGACGGAGTTAAGAAAGCACCAGGTGTGGGGGTTAAGAGTGCCATGCCGGTTAGACAAGCCACAGGGATGGATTTGGCAGCCTGGCCAGTGGAAAGGGAACCTGCCCTGGGTACTGGACAGATCAGAGGGGCATCGAGACAGGCTGCCCGTCGGGGCGGCACGGCCGGCGCCAGCCTCACGCGGCCACTTGCTCCGAGCCGGCTCTTCCCTCTGTCTGGTTGTCGGCTCTATCTGCAGCTGCACCGAAAGCAGAGGGGAAGGAGGAGAGCAGAGAGAGAAAGCCCAATTAGTGGATGAGCAGAGAGAGACATGCAGGAAACCCAGCCCCCAAAATACCAGAAATCGTTAATGAGCTCCCAGTGAGCCGTGCCAGGGTGCTGTGGATGCCAGTGGAGCCACGGCCCTGCTGGGGACCCCCTCGCTCTGCTCAGCCAGGGCAACCTGGGGGCAGTGGCTGGGAAAAGCTTTCACAGGTTTCTCTTTGGCCTCTCCAGGCTATGGAGCTGGATTATATCCACTGTGCTGAGAAGTCTTCTATTTTCTGCATTGTTTGTGCCGTGCCTCTCACAGACATCCCAGGGAAGTGGGAGTCTTTGCAGTCTGGAGGTCTAAATTGCCCATTTAGGGGCTTCTTGGCTTTCCAAAAAGGTATAAGAAATTTAGTGTAGTGAGTCATATTACACAAGAAGGGATCAGTTCCAGCCCAGCTGGAACAAAGAAGGTAATAGTTTAAATTTTCTCAAAAAAATAATAATTTTTGGTGTTAAAAATATTTACCTAGATTTTGTTCTAATTTTTAGACAATGCAAATTTTTCTTTGATCACTGTTCAAGCTGGATAAAATCAATGGGAATCTATGATAGTGAGAACATAGGAGTGGGGTGTTCCTTAGTAGGGCAGAGGCATCGCTGTCCTCCACAGTTTTTAAAGAACCCTTTCAGTTATTAATCTATTAAGCAAGTCTGAGAGCCTCCCAATTTCCATTTGGCTTGAGGAAACACGAATTAGAACTCCAGAAAGACTCTTTCTTCCAAGGTAAGATGCACAATACTATTAAAAGAAAAAGAGTCTGCCCATATGAGGAGAACCTGCATCCCAACACCCCTAGAAAGCATCCCCTCCTGCCTCTCCTGGAGTGACCTGGGACAATCTCTGACCATGTTTGCTGCTTTTCTCCTCTCTGGGCCAGCCTTACAAGCACTGAGCAGCAGTGAGAGCCTCCCTGAGCTCTGAGAGGTTTGGGGGAAAGAGCAAAGGTGTGATCAGGTACATCTCCCAAGCCTGAGCTGAGAGAAGAGCTGGGTTAGATGAAAGAAGGGATGATTCAAATTATAACCTGTCCTTTCAAATGGCATTTCTTTTCTTCTCTCCTTTTCTCCCATATTAACATTTGTAGATATCTGGACATTTTTGTCCCCCCTCTCACTTACCCGAGCAGTGCCAGTGTAGGCTAGTAGCTGGAACCTCTCTAATGTCCTGCATTTTAATAGCCTCCATTGGGAAGGAAATTTGGACCAGGAGCTAGATTATCTCACATTGTCCCAGGCTTACCTGACAGAGCCAGTTCTCAAGAGCCAGGCTTACTCTTTCTTTGACAGGGAGACAGCAAGTGGCTCACAAATCAAGTTATATGAGTAATCTAAATAAAAGCACCAATCTCCTGCTTGTGGCATTTGGCCTGAGCCCCGTTATGTTATCCAAGAACAAGCCAAAAGAGCTTTGCAGGGTTACGTAGCCTCTCTGGCTGCGTTCGTGTCTCTGAGTAAGGAACTCCACTCTGGCAGGGCAGCTCCCATTAGCATGAAATGATTTTAGCACGAAAAAAGCATTGGCAGGGTAGGGAAGGGTGTCCTTACTTTTGCAGATAGGGATCTTGTTACTCCACGTGCCATCCTTCAGACACTCGATTTGGAAGGAGTCACTTTCCACGTTATCCTGTGCAGAAGGTACCAAGAAAAAACCGAAACCTATCAATGTTCAAGGCAAATAAATAAATCTCTCAATAAAAAGGGAATTTCTTGGTGATTTAGTCAAGTTATATCCAGGGTGCCCTGGAAGAGGACTTGTATAGCTAAAAATTGCAATAGAATCATAATGAAAAACTTGAGGAGTTTTCTTGTTGCCAGCAACTCGGTGGCATGCTGAAAGCCAAAGAACTTATTCTTTGTTGTAAATGATGAGATGGGTAAGGAGGCAGCTCTGCATGGAGGATGGGACTGGGAGGAGATCAGAGAAATACCCAAGTCCATGTCAGAAGTCAAAGTGGGCTACTGGCTTGGAGAGAAGACAGCCACCCCATGAGTCAGCCACGCTCTCTGTGGTTCTCAGGTGTTTCCCAGAGAGAGTCTGACAAAATCCTACCCCCCTTGACTCGCTGAAGCTGTCCCCAAGTCCCTGAGGACCTCCCAGTCAGTGGAGGCTGGACTCTGCAGGGCTGCTGAGACAGTGTCCACTGAGCTGGGGGGCAGGCAGAGCCCTGGCAGCTGCCTCAGAGCTTTTGCTGACTTTTTCTCTGGCAGAGGTGCCAGGCCTGACATTCTATGAGTTTGCTGGCTCCGGAGGGATGCTGAGAGGGCAGCTCAGGGAAGTGCTATCTCCTCTTTTCCTCTGTGTCCTTGTGAAGGAAAGGTGTTGGCTCTCAGAGGAGGTGTTTTCCTTGCCCCTGGGAAGGAGGTGAGGATGATGTGTGATTGTGTTCACTCTCCCAGAGATGCAAGGATTTTGAGAGGAATTCTTCTTCCTACCCATATTCCCAGCTCCATGTTGTAAATCCATACCTTTAGCACTTTGTATCCAGCATTGCAGCTGATGACAACCTGGTCTTTGAAGGTGTACTTGGCTTGAGAAGGCTCAATTTTCCCATTGATTGGTGGCTGCACCAGTGGACACGGGTTTCCTTTGAATGAAAAGCAAATGAAGCTAAACAGGAATAAATGGAGCAAATGTAAAGTTCCAGCTCTTCCACCCAGCCCATGTAGCCGAATTTGAGCATCTCTGCCCTGCTTTTACTCTTAGTCTACACTGGCATGGCTCAGCCAGGCTCTTTTAGAAGGCATGGAGGCTCCATGTCTTTCCTTCAGTCTGTAATTCTCTGGCTTTGAGCATTACAAATCTGGGAGCTAATAACAGTAGCTTGTGCAATTATCCTGCCCAAAATTGCTCTGCTTTGCAATATGGTCTTGTTTTAGAGCCCAGTTGTTGTAAGGAAAAAAAGAACCCTTTGGAGGGAGGGCTCTGTCTTACTTTATGACTCTCCTATTGTGATTTCTGGAACAGATCCTTCCTGGAAACAGGATCATGGACCACCAAACTCATCTGCAGGCTTATAAAGCCCTTCTCATTCCCAATCCCAGCAAACAGAGGAAAGCAGCAGGAGTTACCAATTGCTGTGTATGACAACTTCCAGCCCCTGTTCTCTCCAGAGTTGTCACTGTGGAAGCGGATCTGCACGCTGTTGGTTTGGGTTTCAATGCGTCCTGGGGACTTTTCTCCACAGAAAGGTCCAAACTCCTTTTGGCCTGCTTTGATCTGCCAAGGCAAAGATGAGTGGGTGATTTGAGGGGCTCTTTGATCGCTGAGGCCAATGGATGGGGCTGGAGTGGGGCTTAAGCACCATGTGTTGGGGGGATGTGAACAGAAAGGGGGTCACTGTTGGCTAGAAGGGTCACAAGCAGACGTGGTAAGAGATATAGGGTCAATAGGGTACAGGGCTCCTGCTGATTCCATCGTCCCTGTCTAGTCTGGGGTGATTTTGATCCCATCACCAGAGCACTGGGGACACAAAAGGCGAGTATGAGAGGAGGAGTGCGCAGAGCCCAGCTCACCTTGATGTGGTCATATGGACAGGTCACCTCGGGGTGGTCTTCCACGTCAAAGCTGTCCTCAAAGTTCAGGGTGATGAAGAAACCCTCCTCCAGTTCGATCCGGTACAGGCAGTCCGAGCTCTTGGGGTAGGGGCTGGGGAAGTCGGCGCTGGTGATCACCCCGCTCCTCTGAGTGTAGAGGTTGTCACTGCACTCCACTGAAACACAGCCGTGGCTCCATCAGGGCCCTGACAGCCATGTCCCAACCCTGACCACACTCAGCAATCCTCCCAGTGGACTTGAGTCTGTTGGTTGGATCCATGGATTGATTCCAAAAATGGATCCCAAATGTATGTCAATGCAAGGAGAATCTCACACAGACAACTTCCAAATATGCCCATGGCACAGAAGCCCTGGACTGAGAGCTGGTCCCAGCTAATCTACATGATTCAGATTCAGAGCAGGGACTAAACTTTTTCATTTCTCTGACTTGAGGAGGTGTATAGAGCTTAGCTGGGGAGCACAGCCCCTGGGAGAAGGAGTCCCAGACCACTGGTTTGTAGGGGAAGAGGCACCTCATCGCTCCTGGCAGCAAAAAAGGGCCGTTTTGTCTGTGTTTGGTAGGTGTGATGCCTACTCAGGGACCCTCTGTGTGCCCACCCCTGTGTCTGGGCTGTGCCTGTGGTACCTTTGCAGGTCCTGTTGTCAGAGTGGAGGATGTAGCCAAACCTGCAGGAGCAGTAGTACCCGCCAATGTAGTTGTGGCAGTAGTGGTCACAAGCCAGCTCCTCATCACTCTTCTCCTGGCACTCATCCACATCTAGAATGGAGTTAACAAGGAAGGGAGGTCACCCTGAAGCTCTCCACACGTCACTCCTCATGGGGACATCTGCCACAACACTGAGAAATCTGTTATCCCATGTGTTGTGGGAGCACCCAGTGAGTCCCACATGGCCCAAGGGCTGCACATGAGTTCTTCTCTTGCCAAGGGAACCCAAGGCTGACCTGGGATGTGGTCTCTGCTAATCTGGTTCCCTATCCTAGCAAGCTGGCCCTGCAGGCTCAAATGCTGCTTACCCACAGCCGTGTAATGGGCATCGAAGCCGGTGAAGCGTTCCTCGTTGGAGAAGTCAGACCTGAAGGTGAGCCCCATGTAGGGCCCTGGGGACAGGATTGCTTGCTGTCCTGGAGCCTGCTCTGTGTCTGTTGTCTCCCTGCCACAGAAGGTTGCCAGCTCCTGGTCCTCAGTTTCAATCTGTTAGCAGAAAGAAGGGGTGAACATGGAGAGCCTGCTGTGTGTCCCCTGGGAAGGCTGGGATTGGAATCATCCTCTGTATCCAGGAGCTCACGACTCTGCCTGTACTTGCCCAGGCTATCCCCTGCCAGGACTCACCAGTGTCTCCATGGGGCACAGGGACTCAAGTCTGCCTGTTCTGCCTGGAGGCATCTCTGAGGCAGATGCCAAGAGCAGGTGGCATCCAGGATGTAGGGAGGAGCTGGAGTGTGTAAGGGGAGGATGCAGGGTGGGAGCCCATTTGGGAGGTGGGATCAGGACACGAGGTGGCATTGCAGAAGAAGGGGTATGAAAATCAGTCCTGGGCTGTGTCATTCCCACTCAGAGCTGGTGGTACCTGAGATGCTTCCCCTCACCTTTTACCATGGCTCAAACACTGATCCAGACAGCAAGCATCTGTGTGAGGGTCCTAAAGGAGTCCCTGCCTGTTGGTTTTGCATCAGCTCAAAGCTGCAACTGTAATTTCTGTCCCTTGAGCTGCCTTGGACAAGCTTGGTCCTGTCCCTCCCACCCAGGCTCTCTGTGTCTCCAGAGCTGTGGTTCCAGGCACTGCTGGGACTCTAACCATACACCCAGAGGGCTGAGGAAGGGGAGTGATGAGCCAGGGTGCTCTGTTGTCATATCAGCACATTCAGTAGTCTCTATGTGCATCCCTTTAAAACAGCTTTATCTGTGCCTTAAGGCACTGTAATCCCTGCAGAATAACTTTCAGTTTTCCCTGGAAGCCGTCTCCTTTCCTTTTTCCTTGCCGTTTCCTCCAGCATTGACCCACCTCCTTCTCCTACACATCCCATCCCCAACGCCTGTCTCAACCACGACCTCTCCCAGGCAGTTCCCAGCACCCTGCCTGCCTTCCCCCGGGGGATTTGAATTTGAATAAGCCTCAGCAGAGGAATGTGATGAGCACCACCAGCCAGCCCACCACCACTCGAGCCAAGCCACTGCTATTGAGGCTGTGATGAAGTCTGCAGCCCCCCAACACTTGCCTGGGGAAAACAGTCATCTGCTCGGGGCCCATGGGGTCCTGGAGGTGTTGGAATGCTGTCCCTGGCTTGCTTGGCCTCAGCAAGATGAGACCCTTCTCTGACTCCATCCCTGTCACCTAGAAACCCTCAGGATGTCCCTGCTGGGGAGGGTCTGGGGCTGAAAGGGAAATTTCCCAGAGCTGAACAAACAGGCGGAAACTCGTTCACACCAGGGAAAGCCAACATGGAAATGGCAACTCAGCATGCCTTGACATTGCCTCCAGATATTTTCCATCCTCTCATACAAGCTGGAGCTGGCCAGAAAAGAGAGACACTTTCCGATGATAAATTTTGGGAATTTCGAGAAAAAACACGCACCCTGCTTTGGGGACAAAAACCCAATTGAATTTTTTTTTTTTTTTGTAACAGCATTCTGGGGCAAAAAAAGAAAACAAGTAATTTGGGCTCCATCTGGTTTCAATCTCTTTGAAATATACTGCGGTGCTTTAGAATTGCTTTTAAATCTGAAAGATTGTTTTGAAGTGAAATAGTGTTTCAGACTGAAAAACGGGAGTGCCATCACCAGAAGCGAAGGAAAAAGGCATTTCAACCCTGACGCGCAGACTTGGCTGCCCCAGCACACGGGACACAGCCCCTTCCACAGAAAATGATTTTTCTTAAGGAAATCTGTGGGAAGGAGGAATTTCCAGCCAGCTGCTCTGTGTGGTGGGGCTGGTGGCTGTCACCTCTGCCAGGACTCGAGAGCCACCGTGTGCGCTCCCATTCCTTGCCTTCAGCCCCAGAGAGTGCAGGACCTGCAGCTCAGCATTCCTGAAGTGCAGGAAAACCTTCCCAGTGTCCTGTGTCTCAGCTCAGGAATGCTCCAGCCAAGGGGCCAGCCCCAACACTGCTCCCAGCATCCCTGGATACAGCCCTGGAGCGGCAGGATGGGCCCCGGGAGAGCTGTGCTCTCCTCACTGGAGGTATCCACAGCCCCTTATCTGAGATGGGTCCCATGCCCCGAGCCACAGGGAGCAGAGGCAGCCCTTCAGCAGTAAACTAAACAGAGAGGTCATCATCCCTGGTTAATATTTGCTGCTTCTGCTGGGGACTGTATACTTTTTTGTAGATCATTTACATCCAGCGAGCAGGCTGGTAATTAAATCCTGGTTGTTTGTTTGGAGTTTCTCCCTCTCGGGTCACGATGTCGACGTTTTCACTAGAGAAGATGTGTCCCTGAGGGAAATATCAATTGCCACAGAGAAATTCCCTATAAAAATACGCTGAAAGAATCCTCCTTTGAAAAATAAAATATAGTGACACCCTTGTGCCTTAAATTTACCCTTGCCAAAGCCTCCTGCTGTCTTCCCTATTTCTTCTTGCATTCTCAATCCCTCATTAAGACTTCTGCCCTTCTGGATGGAGGCAGATTTCAGTCCTCCTCTGGCTGTGGCTCTACCCCTCTGCCTTTTGGCTGGTGCTGTGGCTAACTGGTGTCCCAAGCTGTGGGGCCCCCTCTCTGCCCCACATTGGGCAGGAGCTGGTATGCCCTGGCTGGCAGGAAAAAAAGGCTGCCCCAGGACTTGGGCTATTGGGGATGCTGGAGACCACTGATGCTCCGGAGGTGCCTCCTGCAGCCAGGGGGTTAATGAAATGCCAGAAACACCGAGGGGAATTTGGCCCGGCAGTTTGGTGTCTGCTGCCGGAGAGGAGCCGGCAGTCGGCAATACGGAAACACAGCCGCCACCAGCCCCCCCTCTCCAGCCCTCCAGGAATGCACTAATTGGACTGATGAAGGCCAAACATACCACTTGTAATATATATAAATGGCTCATTAGGCAGAGAAATCGCAGTGCTGGGCTGAAGACACTGGGAACATGACATGGGGAGGAGGCGCGCAGAGCCAGGGCAGGGCACGAAGCGGCCCCCGCCGAGCGGCCCCGCAGAGCGTGGCAAGAAGGCAACACCCAGAGCAACGGGGTTTATTTGTCACAATGCTGCTGCTACCGACTGCTGGGAATGAAGCAGGAACAGCCCCTGCAAAAGGCTCCGTCTAAGTCTCCTGGAGATCTTCTCCCCAAGATGTATCAAGGGTGTTTTTGTAGGCAAACATGAAATTGCCCTGAATTTCCATGGGAACATAGGTGGCAGCCCTGCTGTGGGTGACAAAGGAGGATGGCTGGTTTCCTGTGCTGTGGATTTGGCTTGGCATCCAGAGACTGTGCCCTCCTGCATGGCAGCTGCACCCACACGCCCTATTTCTGGGCAAGGCTTGTTCCCTGGAGGGGCTGGGGGTGAAAAGAGACCCAGACAGGATGCTGGGGTCCTGCAAGAGCTGGTGACTTGCTCCGATGCCTGGTTGTCCTCCTCTCCCTTCACTGTCCCCAGTGGCACAGGGGAATGGCCAGTGCCACCAGACACCTCTACAGAGAGCTGTCAGGATGGGAAAGACAAGCAGCAAAGCCCTGGGCTCTCCCTTCTCCCAGCTGCCTCCTGGGGTTCAAAGTGCTCCTTTTGAGACTCCACACTCCCAGGGAATGAATGACCCCTGGCTGGGGCTGGCTGACAGGACCAAAAGAGGATGCTCTCCTCCTGAACCCCCAGTTCATGCCAAAACTTGATTTGTGCTTTTTTTCCTTGTTTGAATAGAGGAAGGTCCACATGGGTCCTGACCACCCTTCTGGGATGTACTACCCTGGGCATGTACTACCCTGAATGAAAAACCAAGCTTGTTCCCTGGTCCTGCATGTCCCTCAGCAGTGCCTCATCAATCATTGACAGGGTGTCCCCCCATCTTCATTCCAATCAAGAAGCTGGCTGTAGCTGGCTGCCAAGATCTTGGGGGCTGATTTCATTCCAGGGCTTGACTGAGCAATGTGAAAAACCTCATAGACAGGTCCCCAGGCTCAGATCTCTATAACAAGCTTGGGGATTTACTCATGATGGCCCCTTAGAAACCAGGATTTCATTGCCCATCTGCATGCCACAGTGCTCCTCAGTGACACCGTTTAAGTCACTTAACCTGATTTCCTAGTCAGGGCTGTGGCATTTTGGGTGCTCTGGGCCAGTGCTGCAGACTTGCAAACCGTGGTGAAACCCTCTGCAAATGAGGAACCTCCAAATTGGTTCCCTGTGCATCGTTCCCTGTGGATGCCTACTGAGCAGCACAGAAAAGGGAAAAAGCAGGAAGAAGGCAGCCCAGGGTGAGGGGCTGCTCCAACCCTGTCCACATGGCAGGTGGCTGACAGCAGCCATCCAAAACCTGAGGAGAGGCTGTATCCAATGTGCTGAGGCCCAGAGTTTGGCTTCCCAGCATGTGACTGGAGTTTTCTACCTGCATGGGGGACTTCTCCAGGTGGGTATTTTGGCTGTTCCTCCCATTCCTCCTGGCTCACTTCCTTACTGAAGTGCAGGTCCCCTTCTCTGCCATCCCCATTTGCATGAACAAGCCTCCCATACTGTGAGTATTTCTTTAGGAGTCACATTCTTTTTATATATATATACACACGCGCGCACGCGTGCGTGTGCATATATATAAATAAACAGCTATTGTTTTAATTAGCCATTGTTTCAGAGCTCTGGAAACTGTTATCTTCTGCAGACCACCCCGAAGGCAGAGGTCTGTGTGGGTTTACAGCTCAGATCACCCTGAGCTTGCCACTTGGGATGAGCTTCTACACCACGTAAGAGCTCGGGTGTGTGGGCAGCCAAGGAGTGTGGGAAGCAAAGGGCAGGGCACAGGGGCTTTTTGACTGTCCTGAGTCCCCACCTGCTCAGCCCCTTTTTAACCTCCTTCTTATGGCAGTCAAGATGATGAAGACCTTGAACAAACAAGAAGGTGTTTCTTCACACACACAGAGGCATATAATCATACATTTAAGCCGTCCAGCTCTCTGGCATGTGGTGCTGCAGAGATTAGAGCTACCTGTAAGCTCTGTAAGCAATGTTACAAGTTCATAGATGGGGAATCCATTGAGAACCATGGAAGACAAAGATCTGCCTGTGTTTCTGAGCTTCCTCACTGGCACCAGCAGAATATTACAGAGAAGTACCTGTATGTGCCGGGTCTATAGTTATATTCTATAGCCATGCACTGTGGCCTCTGTCAAAGAAGGGACTGATGCTGTTTTTACACCTTGCACTGGTTCAGACAGCTGGACACACAAACCCAAGGAGGAAAACAGCCACAGAGTCATTCACTGCTCTCCTTAGTGTTTTCTAAGCCAGTGGTTTAGTAGCATCAAGATTGCACCCTCACCCAGCCGAGTAACCTCTGGATCTCCCGTAATCCATCCGTTTCCATCACTTTTGAAATGTAATTCTGCGGTGGAGGCTCTGCAAGCTGAGTTACAGCCCCGAGCAAATTTATACAGCTGAGATCTAAATCCCTGTGAAAAATACCGCCTTCTTATGGAAATCCAGCAGCAGGGAGAGATGTGGTGCCAAGTTGGCAACATGGCCAAATAACAGGGAGCCTTATGAAGAAGGAAAGAAGAGCAGGGGGTGAAGGGCGGGAGGAGGGGTAAAGCTTGGAATGGGGAAAGTTTCCAAGAAATCTGTTCCTTGAGCTTATTGGGGTTTTAAAGCAATATATCTCTATATATGTCCCTGGGCCCTTGTGCTTGGAGAAGATCCAGGAGAAGCAGAAAGAGCTAATCAAACCTCAATGAGAGCTGTTAGTAGCAGAGCGAGTGTCAGCATAAAGGGGAAATTAAAGCAGGGAGCAACAGATCCAAGAGGAAAAAACACACAAATGTTTACTTTGTTTTCTTAGGGCAAGAATAAAACAATAATTTCAATTATCTGGCACCAGGGCCAAGTTCTGTGGTTCCAGACCTGGGAGCAAGCTCCACCTGCCTCTTTGTAGAGGGGCAGGGTAGAGCTTGTCCTGGGTGATGATGTAAGGTATGTTCAGCCAGGCAACCTAGAAAGCACCTGCTTGCTACTGCTGGAAGCACCACACTTGAACATTTTCAGGGATATGGAGAGCTGCCCTTGTCCTGGATGTGAAGGAGAGCCCTGCTTGGAGAAACCTGTGGTGTAAAGGCAAGGCTGCTCAGGGGCACTGCAGTGTGTGGCCACCACAGTTTTGGGTGGGTTACCACCCAGCAGTGAAGCAGACTGAAATATTTAGAAGTTTTGGCCCTGACAGCTCCCTGGAAACATCTGTAGCAGCCTCAAGCTCAGGTCTAACCTTTCCCTTTTGCTTCTTGTCCAGGGGCTGGACAGGGTGTCCCAAGGGCCTATGAGGTGTGGCCAGGGATCCAGGCTGGCTGCAAGAGGCACCCACAGCCATGGCCTGACAAAGTGTGCCCAGCTCAGGGGTTCTCCTTGCTGGCATCAGAGTGGCATAAACTGGTGTGTAGCCACAGGTATTTTATCAGCCTATAGGTGTGAAAATCCCATTGGGTGCAGTAAGAATTAGGTGCCTGAATACTTTCAGAAATTTGTTTCTCTGTGAGTAAGCTCTGACTCCAGTGTCCCACTCACTGTTGGTCCAGTGGATGCTGCCAGCTTACCTGTGTTCTCTCTGTGGTCCACTGGACTGACAACTCCCGAGCCCAATAAAATGGGGAAAACTGTCTTGTTCCCAGCTTTTGCAGCACTACCCTTTCTCAGCTGGCCAAGCAGCTCTGCTGTCTACCCCACCATCTGTCCCTGAGGGTCACAGCTCACCTTCACATAGTCGTATTCACAGAGGTAGGATGACTCCAAGTCAAAATGCATGAAGTACAGCTTGATTTTAAATCCATCAGGCACAGAGATGTTCCACGTCATTTCTGAGTCACTGGGATAGGAGTCGGGGAAGTTGGGAGACTGGATCTCCCCAAACATGTCGGTCAGCTCCACAGCATCTGCCACGCAGAGCAGCAAGGCACAGAAGGGCCAGGCCAGGGGGTACCTGGAATACACATGTGAGGAGATGAAATGAAACTCTGGCAAGTGACAATACCTGTGGAAGGCTCATCTCTTGTCCCAAGTGGATCGTGCAAGAGGAGGTGCAGCACCATGGCACCATGAGCAACCCCTGAGGTGGAGATGGAATCTGCATGTGGCTTCCATGAGGGGAAAGCCCCTTTGGAAGGGGAGTGCCACAGGTGCCACAAGTGATGCAAAGGCACCTCCGCAGCTCCCAGCCAGCCTGAAGTGCCATCAGGAGCTCGGTGTTTCCCATGCTTCTGGGAGCAGCAGCCATTGGCAACACATCTGTTAACTAATGGAGCTCTGGTGGGCAAATTTTCATTGAATGGAAGAATAAACATAAGCATGCTTAATAAAATAATGATGCTTTCCAAATCCATTTAGTGAAAGCATCATGGCAATAACTGCTAAGTATCATCATCATCATCATCATCATCATCATTATTATTATTATTATTATTATTATTACTACTGCTGAGCCTCATCCTGNCACATCTGTTAACTAATGGAGCTCTGGTGGGCAAATTTTCATTGAATGGAAGAATAAACATAAGCATGCTTAATAAAATAATGATGCTTTCCAAATCCATTTAGTGAAAGCATCATGGCAATAACTGCTAAGTATCATCATCATCATCATCATCATCATCATTATTATTATTATTATTATTATTATTACTACTGCTGAGCCTCATCCTGCGAAATTGGGATCATTAGCTCTCAATAAACAGCACACATCTTTGCAGCTGGGCAAAGATGGAACCAGGCCTCAGCTTTGCAATACTGCATGTTACACTCTACCTTCTCTTTTCTCTTTTCTTTTCTTTTCTTTTCTTTTCTTTTCTTTTCTTTTCTTTTCTTTTCTTTTCTTTTCTTTTCTTTTCTTTTCTTTTCTTTTCTTTTCTTTTCTTTTCTTTTCTTTTCTTTTCTTTTCTTTTCTTTTCTTTTCTTTTCTTTTCTTTTCTTTTCTTTTCTTTTCTTTTCTTTTCTTTTCTTTTCTTTTCTTTTCTNTCTCTTCTCTTCTCTTCTCTTCTCTTCTCTTCTCTTCTCTTCTCTTCTCTTCTCTTCTCTTCTCTTCTCTTCTCTTCTCTTCTCTTCTCTTCTCTTCTCCAAATGGAGAAGCTCACAGAGGCTGAGATCCATAGAGATGTTTTGTCATCAAACCCATCTTTTAAAAAATCTCAGTCTAAAGAGTTTGTACCAACTTGTTACCAACTTATTTATCCCGGAGGAGGGCAGAGAGAACAGGTAAATCTGTGGTGGTCCAGCTGACTTCACACCAGCCTCGAGCTTCATTTGACATGAAAGGGAGCATAAACTGAGTGTTCCTCTGTGCAAGGAGAGAACATCACCTGTGCTGGAGGTGTGAACACAAAAGCCTGTGCTATTGCATAGGACCCAGAAAGAGGAGCAGACCTCAGGCTCTTTACACATAGTGGAGCATACAAAGGAAAAGAAACATGCAGGAAATCAGAGCCATTAGGGATAAAAATTTCTAAAATAGGCACTAAGGCCTGGCAAAGGCTTGTAGGTGTGTACAACAGACATTGGAACTACTCACACATGTACACCTGGTTTCAAAATCAGGGCTTGATTTAGGTATGCTGGTGAGGAAATTGAAGCTGCATTAGTGGATTATTTTTAACCTGTCTGTGTTCTTTCAAAACCAGGGCAGTAAATTTCTAGGGTTCATTTGTGTAGTGCCATCACTTTTCTCAGCTCTTCATTACAAAGAAAAGTAAATGGGAGCTGAGAATTTTGGATTGATTTTTCTTTCAAGCAGAGTGAGGTTGAACATGCCCTTTTCTGACAGCTTTTCTGAAACCACAAAAATGTGTGAAGGGAAAAACTGTTACTCCTCTGGTCAGAGTACATGCATGGGGCTGGATGCTGAGTTGGTGTAAATGGGCATCACCTCCTCCATTTCAACAGGCTGTTTTCTGCTTTCCCCGAAGGAGGGGAGGCAAAACAGCATCAAACTTCCTCCCCGTGACAGGAGAGTCTTAACCTCATCTGAAAGTGATAAATGACCGTGGTGTGCACAGAAACCTGAAGGCTGTGCAGCAGGTCCCACCTCGCTCGTACCTGTTCCCCTCGGCCGCGGCAGAGCGGTGCCCATGCCGGGATGTCCCTTTGGCTTTGCCGGGATGCCGGCGTGCAAGCTGGGCTGCGGCACGAAGCCGGGGCGTGAGCATTGCCCCGTTCGCTCAGGGACAGGGGAACTGGAGCCGCGGTCATCATCGAGAGACCTTCCTCAGCAGGACGGCCCCCCCTGCCCGGCCGTGCCCTGGGGCCACGGAGTGCGGGAGCCGGGGCTCAGCCCGTCGCGGAGGCACTCACCTCATTGCGCTGCTGGGAGAGTTTCCCGGCGGGTTTGGCGCGGAGCGTTGATGGCTCGCTTGCGGGGGACGGCTTTGCCTCTTTCCCAACGCTCCGCTGTCCGCCTTATCTCTGTCCCGAGATTTGCGAGCGGGTGTGCGCCTATGTGTGTGCGCGTCTGGAGCTGTCTGGCATTTTCCATGCAGGTCACGCCTTCCCGTGCCTGCAGCCGTTCCCCACATCCAGGCGGGCAGGCAGGCAGGCAGACCTGCCCGCATCCGAGCCCTCCGCCCCGCCCGCCTCTCCCTCCTCTCCGCCGCGGGGCTGCCCTGCGCTCCAGCATTCAGCGGAGTTTTTTGTCCTCCCTAATCTCCAGAGTTTTGTGTGTGTGTGTGTGCCCATGCACATTGTGTTTTCTCTCTCTTTTTTTTCCCCCTCACAGCCTGCTTTGCCAGATGGCTAAAATTTGCCTCTCAATAGGGTCTGAGGCTCCAGCAAAAACAGAAGGCAAGAATGTGCAAAAAAAAAAAAAAAAACCCACCCTGTGCGGGGATAAATAGCTTTAGTGGTGGTGCTGCCGCTAGGATCGACGCTCGGGAATTGCTTTCAGCATCTCTGCTTAGTGCCGAGCAGCGTTTGGGATGGGGATCTAGCTTCCAAGAAACTTTGGAGTTGTGACAGTCTGAATAAAATGAAGTCCTAATTTGCATCCTCCTGTAGAACTGAGGAATTGCCAGATTCAGTATTTTGTCCCAAGGCAAAAGAGCAGCTTTAGAAGTGGACTCTGCTCGGGAATGAAAACTTTAAACACTAAAGTTTCAGGGTTTGAGCCTGACTCCCTCCTGTTCAGGAAACAGGTAAAAACATGAACACTCCCCGCTCAGCCACGGGATATTGATCTCCCCTCCCTGTGCCAGGCACAAACGAACCCAAACTCCCCTGTCTTCTTGTCTACGTGGGAAGATCTATCTGGGCTGCAAATAAAGGAATAGTACGTAGGATGTCAAAGGATGCAAGCAACTACCTCATTCAGAAATCTCCTTGGACACATGAAGAGCAAAACTTTAATAGCTGTTTACCAACTTCAGCTTGAGCTGGTTAATGTAAACCCCACAGATATCCACTGGCAGGCACGGATACACACGCGGCATGTTAAAAGGCACACAAAAACAAGGGCCAGGAAGAGGCAGGGAAACAGGGATGTGTTGGCACCACTCCTGGAGCAGCAGCTCCCAGCCTCCTGGACTCCACAGCTCGCTGATGTCAGGCTGTGGTGCTGCCGTTAAAGGGGCAATGGTGCCTCCAGCCCCTGCACAGGCTTTGCCCCTCCTCAGCAATCCTAGAGTAGCTGGAAGGGGATAGAGTGAAAAAAAGTAAAATTTTCGTTTTCCATTTCTTGTCTTTGTGTTCGTGGGGGTTATGGTTCCTTGGTTTCCTGTGCAGAAGCTGATTCTCTCCTTCCCGTGAGTCTCTGGTTCTGCACTGAGAAGGAAATACTACCTAAGAGGCACAGTGAAATAAAATAGAAAAAAATGTGTGGAAAAGCACTAGAAACACAGGAGAAAAGCCCTGAGTAAAGGGAAGATCTCAGTCTTCCATAATTTGTAGCTCTATTTGGGGAGTTTTAACAGCTTATCACTAAACAGACATGAGCTCTCACTCATGCTAACACACCCAGGCAAGATGATCAAACTAATTAATATGTAAGCAATGTGTCAAATGTAAGGATTTATTTTTGCAGGCAAGTGTGGTCTTGTCTGAGCCCTGAATACACTGTGATCTATTTTTTCCGTGCCTCTTCTGCAGGGTGGGTCCTTCATGCATTCATTTTTCCATCACGGCAGCCTTCTATAGCTTTTCAGAACAGCTTCTCTAATTCAGGGGCAATGTTAATTCTGAAGTGAGATTTTCTTTGCCTGCTGATACTTCTTCCAAGACAGATCACCTTGGTTCAAAGTCAGTGTTTACACTTCAAGGCTGGGCTGTGAAGTGTAAGGTGGCAGCAGAAGCTCTGCAGGTTTTGGGACCATATTGGTGGATGCAGCATGGGCTTAGAGCATCCATGCTGACCTTGTAGGCTCTGGGAGGCAGGAGAGGATGCTCACTCCTGAGAGTGGGCATCCTCTCAAGAGGCAGGACACTGCAGACCCCATCAGCAGCCCTCTGAGCTGATTTCCCTGCTAGGCTGCTGAACCCTAGGGGTTTTCCTTGATCCAGTGCTTGTCCTCATCCCCCAACCCCTTGGTGTGCAGAATCATATCTCCCTGAAAGCTCATGCTGACCAGCTCAGGACTCAGATTTCTTCTAGCCAAATCTTACCTGAGACATTGCCAGCTCCTAAAGAAAGTTGAGGAGCAGTGGCTGCATCTTCAGTTCTGCTGCACTTAAGATTACCTGCAGCATCCTGCATCCCCACTGCCTCCTGCTTCAAACTCCAGCCCCAACACTCACATTGCTGAATCCTCTAGTAAGGGATTCTGATCTCCAAATGAGTCCTATTGGAGCCCTAATGAGCTGACCTGGCTAATTGCTCTGCTCCCTGGGTTACAGCAGGTCAGCCCTGATTGCCCTCTGTAGCAACATAAACCCTGTGCTGCAGTGTCTGCTGGTGGGGAGGCTGATGAGGACCTGCAAAGAAAGGGAAGGTGATGCAGAAGCTGCTCTGGCTGCAATGCTTTCTCCAGCGTTATTCCCATCTGATAGAGAGGAGGGTTTATCATAGCCAGGCCTGGCCACTCACATGGCTACGTGAGGTGTCCATGAAGAGTAAGGGAAAAAAAAAGTCACCAGAGGAGGATCTCCAGGTGCTATGTAGGCAGGATGCCTGGCAAGGGTCTCAGGTGCGCTGTTAACTGCTCTTTACCCAAAACATCCAGCTGGCTCACAGCTATCAGTGATGCCAGGGCTATGGAGCCTTGTCCCACCTTACTGGGGCACTTGCCCAGTAAGTATACTTGCCCAGTAAGTAAGAAAAAAATATTTTCTGAGGTATCACCATGCAGTGACTGGAGTGGGCATGCTGAGTTTTTAGGAAGGAGTGTTTTCTTCCCCAGGTGCTGGTGGAACAGTGGAGTCACACTGTGACAGGTCAGCAAACAGGCTTGGACCTGCTTTCTCACCGATGTCTCCCGTACTTGGAGAGATCATTTCTGGAGTTCTGCATGTCCATGATGCTCATCAAGGATTGAGCTCAGCAGTGTTGTCCAAAGCATTTCCAAGCTGGGGACAAATTCACCTCCTTGGAATAATACCCGAAGCTCCACTGAGTGGGGCTAGACAGGGATAAAACAGGTGTGAGGGGTAAGTGTGGACCCACAGGAATAAGACTGCAGGGTGAATCTATGGCTGATATACATTGGTCATACACTGAAATCCAATATCCTGCAAATGTTGGTGACCCTGCTTCCCTCTGGGTCAGGCCAGCCCAGCCCACACCACAGCCTCTCTCAGGCCCTGTGTTGGGCACATTGCAACATGTGCACTGCTGCTTGTCATGATGTATGTGACAGGGACAAAAGTGTTGGCAGATCCAGCTCCTGGTCTGAGCTGTGGCATCTCCTCTGCTCTCCTCCCCTGGGATGCTGGAGAAGACCTCATTCTACAGGAAATTTGAGCTTGCTCTCAACATCTCTCAATCCTGCATGAGATGCAGGATCTGCTCCTGGCATTTCTCCCCGGTCTCTGATGGGCTCCTGGAGCCCCCTCGTGGCTCCCGCCTCTGACAAGGTCTCACCGAAGCCACCCTTGGGGAGCTGCTGGGGGGCCCACAGCACCTCTGCTGCAGCTCCTGTGCAGCTCCAGTGCTGGGGAGGCGGCTAGTGTCACCTTGGGGATGTCACGGGGGAGACGGACGGGGCATGGAGGTGACAACAGAGACACTCAGGAGTGTGAACAGGGCAGACAGTCCCACACCAAAGCCATTTTTCTGCTTTATGAGCCTGGGAGGAGCTGAGTGCTGAGCTTTAGTGGCTTTGCAGTGCCTGCCCTTGGAGCCTGCTGCTCGGTGTGACAGCCCCAGGGGAGGTGCCACAGCCCAGATCCGGAGTGGAGGAAAGGGAGGATGTATGGGAAAGGGGGGATGTCAGACAATGGGAAAAGATGGATGGATGGAGATCGGGGGGGGAAGGCTGCACAAAGGTGGGGAAAGGGGGCTGTGGGGTGATGACAAAGGCTGGAGAAGAGGGGAGAGCGGCTGGGAAGCGGCGCGCGGAGGCGGCGGGCAGGGCAAGGCTCGCTGCAGGGAGCCGGGGACGCCCGTCTGTCCCACGGGGCCCCGGGTGCCACTAGATGGCACCTGAGCCCCTGCCTGCGGCGGGACAGCGGCGGGACAGCGGCGGGACAGCGGCGGGACAGCGGCGCGGGGACCCCGGGGATGCGCTGGGCTCCGGGGGCTCTCAAAATGCTCCTGGCAGCACTTCCCACGGGTGATTCTGTCCTCGCGACTGGATAAGGAGAAAACGTAGAGGTGAGATGGCTTTTGGGACAGGTACTTCCTTGCTGTCCGTGGGCTGTGCTGGCCCTCCTCCGGCGTTTGCCCTGCAGAGAGGTCCGTGCCACAGTCCCTTGCAGAGGTGACCTGCTGAGGTACCACACAGCTTCCACTGGAAGGTACCTCAAAAAAATCTAGTGCACTCTCAGCACAGCCCAGTGGTTATTCAATAAATCGATGCTTTGTTTAGCTGTGAGAGAAAATCAGATCCATAATACTGTGGATGGAAATATTGAGCCCTTTTTCCCATTTTCTGTCCCATCCTCTGCCTCTACATGCACACTGTGAGGTCATGGGAGGCACCCTGAATGTCCCAGCACATTCACGACTGGCACGAGATGATCAGGAGTGTTTCAGCAACCAGACATTCCCCTCTGGTGAAACTGAGGGATGCTTGGGTGACCCCAAAAGGATGCACAGAGGGAAAAACTGCATACAAAATTGAAATAAAATCAGAGATATCAGGATGTTTGTCTTGTATTGACCAAGTCAAACATACCTCTTCTCTGGATCCCAGCCACTGCATCACTGGCTCCTGACAGCTGCCAGATCTGTGACTTTGTGCTGCTGTGTAACCGTGTGTGCTGGGTCTGACTTTGATGGATGTTTTGTCATTGCTCCCCTTTGTACTCCAGTGGAAGGGAAGCCCATGAGTGCTTTTGAGAGTGTGAGACCTGAGGTGCTGAGGCATCATCCACCTGACAGGATACAGGCTTGGCTGAGCCTACACCACTGTTACAGGACAAGCACAAGACTTGTGAAGGGCTGAGGCACTTAGTACCCACAGAGGCAAGCAGCAGAGCATCTCTTGCACACTTTTTTGCATTTCTTGATAGAGAAAGATCTCTTAAATTTATTTTGAGCAATCCAGGGAAAACCTGGGATAGGGACAGGCTTTGAAACCTGGTCCCGCCTCATAACCTCATGTCCCATACCCTTTCCAGTTCAGGGGAGCACTTGGCATGAGAAGGGCTCTGTTTTCCATCCCCAGGTACCCAGACTCAGCATCCTTTGTTTGTCCAAGCACTTTTCTTGGTGACAAGTGAGTCACTGGGGAACTCTGCTCCCTGTAAAGGTCACACCACAGCCAATACCTCTGTGCAAACCAGTGTTCTCTTAAGAGGCAGAGTGCAGTTGTAATGCTTTCAGACAAGGCCAAATCGCTGTGATTTCCCCCTGACAGAGCAGCTGTGAAATTGCAGAGGGACAGAGTGTGGTGTGACTGAAGTGATTATGTGGGTGGCAGGGGATGACAGCAAATCCATGGTGCTGGAGGGGCCTGAGCCGTGCTCCCGAGCACAGATAATGTGAGCTGGCTGAGCTCAGTCAACAGTCTGTTTGCAGGACCTTGCTTTGCTGGAAAAACCAAGACACAGAAATGTCCCAGAGCATTATTTCCTTCTCTTCTTTTCATTTCCGAAAGCTTGACCTTGCTGGAGCTGGTGGGCGTCAGACCGTGATGTGAGTCATTGCTGATCCTGATGGCACCAGCCCCTGCCCATATGCCCAGGGTTCATTGCCATTCCCTGTAGTTCATAGCCTCCAGCGTTCAGGTCTGCAGCCCCTGCTCCAGGTGTGTCACTCTACCCTAAATGCAGCCTCTTTCTCCTCTTGGGAAACCTAAGAATCAAAGCCTGGGGGAACCCAAAGCTTCCTGCTATGAATGTCCATTTTTTCTCAGGACCAGTAGACCTCCTGAAGCTCCCCAAAGGGGAAGCCTTCTGTCCTGGGTGGCTGTAGTTACTTCTAGACATGGTGGTAAGGATGTGATGGATGTGGAGGTCTTTGTTAGCTGCAGCAATGAACAATCCCACCCCTGAGAGTGTTATGTTGGGTCCACCTGCTCCACGGGGTCTAGGTTATAATGGCACCAAGTAGAATGGTGACTGAGGAGCAATTTGTCATGAGTGGTGGCTCCTGGGGGTACCATTTGGTCCTTGGTGGAGCAGGGGTAGGCAGGCAATTTGCTGTGTGTCACTGGTGCTGAGGACACTGCCATGACCAACGCAAATTTATGCTTCAGTCCCCTGTCTGTGCCTGTTGTAGGAAGCATTTTTAAGGCTGGTGATGCCCTCACAATGTTGGCTATCTCAAGCAACACAGCTTGGAAAGAAAATGACTCAGAGGAGGTCTGGTGTATGGAGAAATGCCATAGTGACATCCATTGCTTCTGGATATGCTGAGGCCAAAACTGTTGGGAAAGCCCTGGTGCTGGGGCTGGTTCAGTGATGAGGGAGCTCCTACAGACAATCTGTGCCAAGTGACTCATTTCCTCCTGGCCACAAGGGGAAACTGCTGCTGCCAGCATGGAAACCCACATATTTGTAGGGCCTTTCAGTCACTCCAGGGATCATCCCTCTTGCTTCCCATTTCTGGGGTGGGACATGGCAGCTGGGTTGCTGAAAAGTTGCTAAGGCTGGAAGGCAAGGCAGGAGTATGGGGATGTTGCAAGAAGGAGAAGGTGTCTCAGACACATCCTCTGGCACTGGTGCACACCGTGTCACTGCTGAGGAGACCCCACAGCCACAGCTGGGTGTGTGCCTTGCACATTTCATGCAGTGTGACATCCATGGCAGAGGCCTGATGTCCCCTACCTCAGTTTTTCAGGGTGAGGACGACTGTCCAGGGCTGAGCCATTGGACACAATGACAATACAAAGGTAGAGGCCATCGCGCCACTAACTGGTAAATGTGCTTCCCAAACTGTTGCCTCTCATGTGGCCAACTGAAAGGCCAGCTGTCCCAGCCCTCTGAGCACCCCCACCCAAAGAAGATCTGTCTATTTAACCCTTCCTCTGGCTGTCCCTTGGAGCAGCAATAGGAAGATGGGAAACTCGTGGCTATGTGCAGACAGGGGAGTAGAAGAGGACTCAGCTATTGCGAGATGCAGAAGAGGACTGTGAGCTGCTTGCCTGATGCTGTGCACTGCTGTGAACCAGCTCGGGAGCTGTCGTTCTTCATGAGGGCTTTGTGGGTCTTGCTGTGGAGGATTATCGACAAGCAGCAGCTCTGCCCTCATTACAACCCGTTAATCACCCACCGAGGGTCGTTAGGAGGTGTGCAGAGTGGCAGGCAATGCATAACCTGTTCTGTAGGCTGGAGGTGAACACAGCTTATAGATCACACAGCTGGAGACAGGAGTATGGGGGGGTGGAGGGCTGATTTCAGCGACTCACCTGGATATATGAGACCCAGTAATGGGCGTTAGTTATCTTCAAAATCTGCTGTGGCTTGTACTTTTAAGGACAACCACATTTACAATGTCATTCAAATCACATCTTGGTTCTCACTCATGCTCCAACCGACCCCTCCAAGACATAAAAATTCAACTGACAATGAGCCATTGGTTTGGGAAAAGCAGAAGGTTGTTAGTCCTGAGGGCAGCAATGGGCAGAGAGGGATGGTGCCCTGGGCTGAATTTGTGGAGAGCAATTTCTGCATTATTCATTCATGAGTGAGCTCTTTGGGAGTGTACTTGAGCACAAAAAATTGATATTGAACGTTTGTAGCATCGCAAATTGACTGCACACAGGTGATTTCAGTCACTGTCAGGACGTGGCCACTTCTGGGCAGAGTTCAGGTACCCAGAGCATGTTACCAGTGCAGGGGAGAGGAGGGAGCAGACCGGGGAAGGGAGAAGCCAGTGTCTGCCTGAGCCACCGTCAGAGTGAGCCAGACACACTGTGCCCTTGCTTACAGACAGAAGACATTTAAACATCAGTTTTACACCTCAGGGAAAGCTCTGCAGCCTCGGGACATGGCTCCTGACTGTGCTCCCATCCCTGAGCAGGAAGCCAGGGGTTAATGGTGCTCGCTGGTCTGACACAGTTGCGCTGCTTTTGCCTTCGGACCAGCTAGAAACTGCATAAATAGCTACAGAGAAGCTGAGAGTCGTTCTTTTATCCTAGACCTTGGAAAGATTCTCCCCATGATTGCTTTGCTCTGTCTCCCTCCTCTGCTGTTTCCGTCAGGTTTGGGGCACACAGGAGTGTGAGAAGCTGCTCAGAAAGCTGAGGGATGCAGTTTGGGTGAGGTGTGGTGTGCCTGGTCCTTGGGAAAGCCTGGTGATGTGGGTGGGGGAACCTGTGACCTCCTGCAGGAGAAGGATGTAGGTTTGGCTTGCCAAGGAGGGCCTCCTGTGTCCAATTTCTCCTTAACGGTATCTTTTAGTACTTGTGGGGGCTGAGCTGGGCCTCACAAACCTTTGTTCAGCTCTCATTCTGAGCTCTCTGGGGAAAGCCAGTCTGTGATGAGTGGAGGCCAGAGGGTACAAAGTGCAGGGGATAAGCTGTGACTATAGCTAGCAGAGGTGGGTGAAGATCCTATGTGCTACCATGCTATAAACAGTAATGAAGATGCTGAACCCACGCAGACAGGTCTCTGATGAGACTCCAGCAGCCTTAACAAGAGACTGAGGAACCATCCAGCTGCCTCCAGAAGGTGCTGGTGGTGAGATATGCTTCATGTCTCATCAGTGCTGGGGAAGTGCTGACAAGAGAAACAAAAGGTGTGAGCAGAAGAAGCTGGATGGAAAATGTGACTTTAGACTCTTTTCCAAGTGAGAAAAATCTTGAACATATTAGAAGACTGCAAGGGGAGGGCTTGGCCCACTCAACAGTGTTTGGATCACCCCACAGCAGTACTGGAGCACAATGGGCTCTTAGTGTAGTCAATGAGAGCATCCAGTTTGTACTGTGCATCCCTGGAGTGACTCCAGCAAGCACTTGTGCACCAGTGCTGTGAGCAAAGCTGAGCTGGATCTCAGCTCCTGGGCCACTTAGTGCTGGAACTGTCAGCCTGGGAATGTCCTGTACCTTCCTCTGAAGCAACTAACTTTGGGAACTGGGTGATGAAGGAGGGCACAGTATTGGGTGGCTGTCACTTCCTGCCTGTCCCAACTGCTTTGTGCCAAGGTCAGAAATGTTTAGTGGTGTTTTTTGTTTGATTGGTTTTTGGAGTCTTTTTTTCACCCCTTAGCTGCATAATTTCATCTATAAAATGCTGAAGTGTCAGCTGGGATCAATTCCTGCCTTTCATTTTCTGTTTCTGCTTAAATTAATATTGATGTAGTGTTTATCTTTATTTAATATTCATGATGATAAAAGACTTGGAGCCATTCACTTTTAATTACATCCTTCTCATAGAAACAGTCTAGTGCAATTAGAGGTCTTCCAGTGCATGAGAGAAAAACAAACAAAGTTTTTGCCTCCACTCCCAGAAGTACTAAGTGGAGTTCCCAGGAGCTTCCCCTTTCCCTCTGCTATGGTGGCCTGTGAGCAGAAGTTTCTGTGTAGGATTCCTCTGGGCTGTGCTGTTAGGGGAATCCACAACACCTGGTGACCACGTGCAGCCCTCTAACGTGGAGCAGTGTCTGGGAGAGATGGGAAAAAGGCAAACGTGCAGATCCATTGGATGGGGGTAGGTGGCTTTGAATGCAAGGAAAAGCAGCTGGGGTTTCCTGGGTTGGGGGTTGTGATGTGGGAGTTCCATTTCTGTCCTTGCAGCAGCCCCACTGTGTGTGGGGGAATTGGAGCCCTTGTGCTCTCTACCCTTCCTCCTGGCTAGGCACGTGTCCTTGTGCAGCTCGGAGTCTGTCTCTTCTCCCCCAGCAATAACAGCTGCTTAAATCAATTCTGGGAAAATGACCATGGAGTGATGCCTTGAATGGCAAGGCAATGACCAGCTCTCCTCTTTAGCACTCAGACAGCATTTCTTCTCTCTCCCATTACATTATCCACGAGCAAATTGTTATATTGAGCCATGCAAATTGCCCAGGAGCTTCTGCTGGGAGCCTGAACCTTTTCTGACACATAAAGCCAATCTGTCTGAGCGTGCCTAATGATCAGGCATGGTCTGGCGATCAGCGTCTCTTTTGGCAGCTGGGGCGGTGGTGGCTTCTGCTCTTGGTGCGGCTGGTGACAGGAGGCAAGCCTGAGGACTTCCTGTGGACTGTAACAACTCTCCTGCTGTCTCAGAGCAGGGTTTCCACAAGTCTTTGAAAATTCGAGCCCTTAAGAGCTGGATGTCAGCACCCTACGTGGAAACATCCCACATTACAGCTCTGTTTGGAGACCCTTGTGCCAAAGAGTGTTCTGTTCTTGGGCTGCCTTTTGGTGAGGAATCAGTTGAGGAATTTTGGTCACATCCTGCTCACAACCTGCTGATTGCTACCTGGGGCTTTCTCGTGTTCAGTGTCTGTTTCCAGCAGCGATGTCCTTTGGCTGAGATAACGCACCTTAATGAGGAGCTCCTTTAAAGCCTCTGCTCTGTTCAGGAAGGGCTGAGTGCAACAGGCCGATCATTTTCACCCTGTAAAATGTACATCATTCCATTTTACATTGGGGATAATAATTGCAGAACTGACTCTTATTTTCATCCTTTTCCTGCTGTAATTACTATCCCCCTGCTGATGCTTGCGCTGATGTCTGTGCGAGATGAGTGAAAATTTAAACTGCCCTGGGTGATGGGACATAGACCTTGCTGAAAAATTTAAATGTCTTGTATCCAGAGAAGGCTGGCCCATAAATAAAGGATGAAGTCTCTGCTGCAGGAGGGGGAGAGCTAGTGCAGCTCCCGATTTAACACCTTCCTGCTCACCTCCATCTGTGCTTGGAGCTGTTGTTCTTCTCCTTGCTGAAGTCTGGGAACTTGTAGGAGCCCCAGGGTGTCAGGGGCTGGAGACCCAGAGCTAGGAGGCCTGGCTGAGTCACTGTGTGTGTTTTAAGGAAGCCTTGGATTTAGGAGTAAAATGAAAGCAACCATTCTGAGCTTAAGTGGGCATGTTGATCCATTTAGCCTAAGAGCTAAAGCTGCTGGTACCTGTGGAGCAGAGAGTCTTAGCTAGTGCAGAAGTAATAGGCCAGTTTTCTTTGTAGAAAAATGAGGAATACAAGTAATTAATCTCCTTGTGACATGGAGGGCATGCTGAGGGAGAGTGATTATAACATGCTATGAGCACTAGCATGAATAACCCACTATCCCTTAAAAGGTCAGTGATTTTTAGTTTTACAGTGGAGAACTGTTTCTATTCCCATATCTCTTCAGAGGTACTTTACACTCATAATTTGCAGATCAGCCCAGACAGTCACAGATGAAATGACAGTCTGGTGAAAAATCTCTCCCAGTAGTAAGCTGCTATTTCTGTGCATTACTGACTGTGCTGCTGAGTTCACTGTAAAGAACAGGAGTTAGAGACCTATGGCATCATCAGGTCTGACTCCCTTCTGTCATATGCACAACATTACATAGACTTCAGGGATCCCTCCCCCATCTTCTGCTGCTGGCAAGGGCTCACCCAGCACATAAACATAAGGATCAGTCTCCCCCAGGATGTCTGTCCTCAGTCCACACTGATTTAAGCGGTTGCACAGAGGAGGAAATTGTGTGGGATTGTGGAATGGACCAATGTTTCAGGAGGAAACAGTGACTCTTTTTACCTCCCAGTAATTTGCTCTGAATGTGAAATCTCTCATTTCCAGCTACATGTCCCAGGAATGAGCTAAGGGGCTTGGCCTTCTGTCTCTCACCCCAGCACCAGGCACCTTGAGCCAATTGATAGTCTCAAAGATGTTAAATTCTTCTTCAGTTTCATGAAAAGTGGAAGAGAAAGACCCAAATTAGTGTCTCCAAGGGGTGAACTCAACAGCCTCAGACATGTGAGAATCCACTTGGGAAGGTCACTGAAAAGCCACCTTCGTGCATCTGCTGTCTGTGGAAGACTGTGTGTGAGCGAGTGGGATGCAGATGCAGACAAGTTAAAAGCTGTGCTTAGATGGCTCTGTGGCACCTTCTGCCATCAGCCCTCGGGGGTGGGGAGAGGCAGTAAGACAGGCAGGATGGAATATTTGCTTCCATTAACACGGGTAATTACTTTGTCATTCCCTTTTCAGAGCTGGGTGCACTGAGCTGTGCAGAGTGGATGGAAATTGCATTGGCACCATTCCGGGGGGTGATGTAGAAATTAGTTAAACTGCCAGGACATCCTTCACTGGGGTCCCATGGAGGTGGGTGACTCCACTGTAGTGGGTGTGCTATAAAACCATCTTATGGGATGGGATGATGTGGGATAACAGGGATAGGGGGGAGCTCATTCCTGGGGCTCGCTTCTTAGGGAGGTCTGTGTGGATTCTTTCAATTAACAGATTATACTTAATTAGCAAGAGCTCCCTGTGGAGGGCGACAGGTAACAAACTTGAGGGTTGGTCCTTATTAACTCTGGGTTAGGATATTGGATGGGGAAGTGCAGGTTGCTCTGGAATTTGCTGTGTGAATCCTGGAGAAACTCTGCTCCCATCTCCTGAGTGTCCCCGTCCCCAAGGCGGGCTGTGTCATACAGTCCCTGTCAGCACTGTACTCTCTGCAAGGTGTTTCCATGAGGTGGCCCATTCACTTCCCAGGACTGAAGGGGCTCTGGATTTTGTGAGATCACTTCAAGTGCCACAGAATTTTTTTGTTTGCAGGCTTTTTTTAGAGGGAAACTCCCACAAACAGAATATTACCCCCCGAGTGCAACCAGAAAAGATCATGTTGGTGGTTTGGGGGCTCTGTAACAGTCTGGTGGAGGTGACCAGAGATGCCTGTCTATTCCTTCTTCCTGCATTCCAGCTATTCTTTGTGCTGGAGACTTTGGATGGAGGTTTTCTAAAGGCCAGAGCAGTACATCCAGCTTTATTCCAGCTGTGTTCTGCCAGCAGCAAGTTGTTTGTGACAGTTATTTTTCTTGCCTTCTACTGCCTGTTCACACCTCTCTGGTGTGGCCCATCCTCTCCCAAGCACAGTGAGGAAGCTCTTTCATTTTGCAGCTGCACTGTGGAGAAACAAGGAACTCTGAGTTTGTATTAATTTTGAAGAAATAGATACTTTGATTGTCAAGTCAATCCCAGATTATTTTGGGCGAATGCAGTTTGACAGACCATTATTTTGAAGGGACATGGATCATTTAACTAAGCCTAATTGCCTCTATGTGACAATTAGTCACTCGGGCTGAGGAGGAATTGGTGTCACCATCATTTTATATTTGGGAGCCAGTGACTAAATCTAATGAAAGTGCTTGAATCAGAACTTCTATGTATATACATTCATTTTAATGCAAAATTGGCCACCTCTCCTCCGTGAGACTGGGCAAGACTGAGTGTGTGGTTGTGCTGCAAGGGTGAAAAGAAGTACTGAGGATTTAGAAGGGGAGAATGAGGTTTTTCAAGTGCTTCCTTGGCTGGAGATACGAAGGGCT
>WAAG01068889.1:114446-144617 GCA_013390105.1 Tichodroma muraria | reverse complement strand
AGACAAGACGACAGCAAAGTGATTGTGCTTTAATGAGATTGGTAATAATGCCTGGAATCTTGAAACACTATGAGAACCATCTTTTGAAAGAAAAGCTGTTAAATTACATTGAGAGTATCATACATGAAATCGTTCTGCATGTTTTGGATAGTCTGCTGGCTCTGTCTGCTTGGTCAGTTGAAAGACCAAAATAATTTTATCCTAGTAAGAATTTATTGATATTTTCCAGTTTGGTTTGGTTTTGGCTGTCATTTGGTCCAATTACAAAAGTATTATGGATCAAACCTTATTTTGACAAAAATCACCACATAGAATTTACAGGAATGTTCTGTTTTAATAAAGAAAATAAATTCAGCTGAAATGAAGCAATGGCTTTGCCTGTTGAGGCAGATCTGGACTAATTTGGCCTTAATTTCAAAAATGACCAAGAAGACATCTGTATTTATATATTCACATTATATTACATCCACAGCAGTCTGTCTTTTCCTTCTCATGCAACAACTACTTTTCTAAATGAACAACAGGATAATTTTCAGAAAATATTAGCTGTAGTCTAGACTTTTCTGTTTGTTTCTACTATTGAAAAGCTTGTTTCAGACTGAAAATAGGCTTACAGAGGGGGAAACAGCAGCATTCATTCTGCGGCAGAAAGGTAAAGCAGCTTGATTTGATAGTAAGCTGAATGAAGGGTTTCTCTGGTTATAGTCTCTAGGTATCTAGCACTCTACCACCATTTAATGTTTCTAAAGTAGATATGGAACCTGTAGAAGATCTCTGCTTTTCTAGAGTGGATACCAGGGACACCTAAAATGGTGTCAGTACCTGTGGTCATCCTTTAAGGTTCATGGCAAACAAATGCTCTTCTGCAGAAGTAAAAGGGGGAGTGGGGTAAGCAGTTGTACACAATGAGGAATCAGAGTTACTCTGAAGATGTGGTATTTAGAACTCTCTTATGTCTTGTGAACACTGTACTTCGTAATAAGCCAGAGTGTTCGTTTAAATAATTGCAGTAGTCGCAGATAAATCATACATGACCCACATCTCAGAATGAGTGCCTATATTTTCTCTTGGTTTCTGTCACCTTCAAAGGTTCCAATCCCAAAACACTTTTTCAGTTGGTTGGTTGGTTGGTTGGTTGGTAGGTTGGTTGGTAAGTTGGTTGGTTTTTCTTGGTGTTTTGGTTCTCTTCTCTATTGAGGTAAAAGTAATTGAACTATAATGCCTTCACTTGATGACACATTTACACATGGATCCCTAGGTTTTTGTTTTTTCCTGAGATAGTGGGAAATGTTGTCCATGCTTGGTTCAATACCTGAATGACAAACTCATGGTCATGGGCAGACCAGAATCAGAGATCAATCCAGGTTCAAGCAGCTCTATCAGAAAGCTTGTGATCCAAGCTGAATCAGGGCCATGAAGTAAAGATCAGTAAGTCACAACATGGAAGCTGTAGGTCATGTGATACTATAGACAGAGAGAAACCAATATCAATGTCCAAAGCAGGTTGTAAGTAATAAAGCTGATGATCTGACATACAGCTCTGGATACTCTCTGACTTAGGGGAACTTGCATAGAATAGAGCCTGTAAACAACATCTCTCACATGAAACTGGTGACAAAATTTTCAGGTGTTTTTCTTGGGTGTTAGGACATGCCCTCCAAGGACACAAGAACATCCAAAGGATAGAGAAAGCGGGCTGTAAGACTTTCAGACTGAAATTGATCTTTTTCAGCAGTCTTTTTTCTGTTCAATTAATGGTTGCAGTAACAAGCCAAGCAAAATCCTAACACAGACAACTGCTATCTATGAGACAGTGTTTGTGTCTGTAAAGGCAGTAGCCAATAGCTGCCTGCTGGAAGGATGAATCAGTCCCAGGTGCTGAGGGGATGATTCATCATCAGTTGGCCAATGACTCACTATAACTTTCTGCACTGGTTTGAGTCCAGCCTTTAAACATGTATATGTAGATGTTTGACATCATACACTGATACTACACGTAAGAAAATTTTCTGAAGGATGATAAATTTACAAATTTAAAGATTCTCAGACTATTTCTTTTAACTTTAATCCAGAGAAGGATGCTTCAGAAAGACAAGGAACTGCACAACTATGGTGAAAGAACTATTACAAATGAGGGAAAAAAAGTTAGAAAAAATTCTGCTTGCTTTCAACCGAATTTAGGGAATTTTCACAACAACTTCCACCTTAAATTAAAATTACATAAGGCTAAACTTAAAATAGTAAGCTGATGAAAGAATATATTTATAAAAGCACTGTTGCTATTCTTCACAAAGCATAAAACTCAAGTCAGCTACATCCCGTGGAAAAGAAATAAAAGTGTACTTGTTGGAGTCCAAAATTCATCAAACATAGAAGCTCTGAGGGCCTTTTGGTTCTCTGAAACTACACCTGGAATTTGTTCTTGTGTGATGATTTTTCAATTAAAGGTGTACTGGAAAAAAACAAGCAAAAATAGCTAAAAAAACTGCTGTGTCTCTATGTTAATTGTTAATAATCTGCCTCATTATCTGTCTGTTAATCTATCTGTATCTATCTCATTGTCTATCTGTTAATTATTATTATTCTGCCCAATGTAATGAGATGGGTTTCTTAGTCAGTACCCCCCGGTCGTAAATGTCACCCTTCCCATTTCCCTGTAACCCAAGGAACATTGTCAAACGTAAGTACACAGATTTTGTTTCATGTTTCTCTTCATGTTTAGATGTCAAGTCTTTCTTTCACAGACAGTGTTATACATCTTGATTTCTCTTGTGACCTTCCTGTTATGCATTTTTTTTCTTCACCTTTTATGTTAATTCAATGTACACTAGTTATTTGTACACATTTTCTTCTACTGTATATACTTCTCTATCTGTTTGGAACAAAAAAACCCCTTGCATTTATTAATATGAACAGCTTTACAGCTAACATATACTTTATACATTTATATGTTTTTTCAAATACCCTTAAAATCTTACACAACAGTGAAACAGGGTATAAAGCAGTGTGTAAAATTATGTGCGTGTATGCATATCAAATATGCTGATACATTTGAGTTATCAGGGAATGGAACAGGGCAGCTGAAATCTTCATTAAGTCCCACACTTACAGTTGATGACAAAAAATAAGGTATGTTTTATGACAGTTCTATCATGAAGTTATAGCAGAAAACTGAGGAGGAACTGACACATTCAGCTCCAGTTAACACGAAACCAGGTTGAGGGAGAAACCCAGCATGCCTTTAAAGCTAATCTGGAAAAGGAAGCCTCTGGTTTTATTCCCTACACCTTGCCTTTTGACTGGCATCCTTTAATGTAACTGAATTTCAGTATAAACTCCTCTGTGAACATTTGTGAATTTCAAATGGATCTCAAAACTCATATGTATCTGTTTAAAGTGTCTTTAAACTTTCCTGTGTGAATACAAGGTTGGCGAAAAACGCTTACGTTCACTGCTTTTTCTGTGTCTGAAGACTCACAGTTCTCAGTATCACTCAAATAAAGCTCAGCCCTTCCAATTCACTTGTATACAGATGTGTATTAAAAGCACCATCCTTCATCCACCAAGGCTGTCTGTAGGATGTTTATCTGCCAGCAGAGGCACAGCCCTGCAGAGGATTACTGCTGGTGTTCACTTCACTTCACCCCTGAGGTGGAGGCAATCCCCTGGCCCTGCACCCCACTGATCCAGGGAGACACAGAGTGACAAGCTGGCTCTCCTCTGGCTTCACCCAGCCTGCCCCAGCGCCCAGGGCTTGCCTGGCAGTCACTGGGCCCAGCCTCAATTTGGTCATTGTCTCCAGATTTGCTCCAACCTTGCTGAACAGCAAAAGCAGGTTGGTGAGGGGCGCAGGGCATCTCTCCTGATGACCTGTGCCTCAGCCATTCACACTCCTCATCCTCCTCCCTTTGCCCTAAATGACCCTTCTGTTATACCCCACCCTCTGAATCGTGTCACCCTTTCCTATCTAGACACATATAAATCATTATCCTTAAAATAATTTGAATGGTTCTGATTTATCCAATATCCAGACCATTTGCCTCCCAAATATTCCATTTTTTGGGAGAGAATATTCCATTCTTCAAACCCTAATCATTCAAAGTAACAACAGCAACACATCTATAGGGTTTTCCACAGCTTCCATCAAGAGAGGTATGTGCTTGGTTTACTTGGTGGTCCTGGCATATCTTTAGGAGTCAGTCATGGCATGTGGTAGATGGCACATGACCTAGAAATCCCCTAAATTAATTTTTCTGCTTTTTTTTTTTCTTGCAGGAGTTATCAGGTTAGAGATCCTGACAGTTCTTTCCCCGCTATAATGACTTATTCAATATTTTGTTTCCAGTGAGACTCTTGAGCCAAGTTCAGGGGGCATATAAAGAGGCCTGAAGCAGCCAACCGTGGCATACATACTTAATATTACTTAGAAATTCCTCCACATTACCTCTAGAGGTTCTACAGCCTTGGGCAAAGTAGGAGCTTTGACACCATCCTTGCTGGTACAAGAAATACTCCTTCAAAATAACCATCCCAAGTTGTAAACAACTGTCATAAAAGGTAAGCAAAAAGATTCCTTGGATTAACAAAGCTTGTAAATATTGATACACTGAAGTCCTCACAATCTGTTACTTGTTCACTGTGGTGTTAACCCTTACTCAGAGAAATCTTATCAAATATTGTAAAAGTCATGCAATGACAAACAAAAATGCCTTCCAGCTGGTAAAAACTGGGAAGAAAGTTGAACCTATGTGCTGTGTGAATTAAGTTGGTACCTGCGCTCTCTTTCGTTTGCTAGATATGCTTTCCCTTAAGATGCAAAAGAAAGGTTTACATCTCATAAGTTTGCCATCTAGGAGGAGGTCTGTTCAAGACACCTGATCCAAATGCTATTCTGGGACTGCTGCAGCACAACCTGAGCAGCAACTGTGGACATGCATTACTGTTGGCCAATCACAGCTTTCAGAAATGTGAAGGAATGCTCTTTTGGACTGAACCTGGTCAGTTCCTGTGGCTTTCAGGGGTTAACTTGCAGTAGTGCAAAATGCAAAGATGTTCAAATACACATCTAAGAGTTTTTAGCAATTTTGTCCTCACTGTCCCATTTTTTATTGTGTAGTCCCACTTGGAAATAAAGTAATTGAACACCTTTTAAATAAGAAAGGCTTTTGTTACGTTTGATGATGTGTATTTTAAACACTGATCTTTTTTTTTCCTCACTTCTTTTGGGCTTTTCATTGGCTTTTTAATCTGTATGGGAACTTGCCTTTTTCCATGTTTTTCACTATCTTAACTACTTAATGCTCTTATACTCTTCCTTTTCACTATAGCTGAAGAAAACAATTACAAACAGAAAAATAACTTTAAATATTACAGTTAGATAGGGAAAAAACACTAAGAAGAAATAAAAGTTGTAAAAGAAAGCTTGTTACAGGAAATCAATTATAAATATCCCAAGAATGAACAATTATTTAGTAGGCCACTGCATTTTTTCCCATTTTATCATGATCCTGCTTCTTTTAGAAGTTAAAAAAAATAGACTGTCTATAACTATAAAAAATCAGCATGGCACCTTGGAATTGGGCGTGAGCTCCTTCTCACTCCACACAGAGTTCAAAATGTAAAATTCAGGCTCTAAGAAATGTCTGTGTACCTACAATCTTCTCAAGTCTGAGCCAAATCACATGAAGTGGATGAAAAGAAAGTATTTCAGCAGGATTCAGATCAAGCCACAAAAGGAAGAATTCTGAAGATCTGGCGCATATATAATCCGTTAAAACTGAGGAAACTGATCTATTGATGAGACACCACTCTGCTGTAATTCAAACATAAGCAAACAACACCAAAATCGTTGTATTTTAAGCAAATAGATGTGTGAGACTAAGAACTGCTGAGCAAAAAGCTACTATTTTGCATCATCGATTTTCATTGTACTTTCATACTTAGAAACAATTTTTTTTCCTGGCTCTCCTCATTGGCTTGAAATTTCTTGAGGACTGCTGATTTTTATACTGACTTTAAAATGTGATCTTTTTCTTTATAAGAAACTTCTGAGCTCACAGATTTTTTAAGAATTTAAAAAAAGGGAGGGAGAAAATTGTCCTAATGCAGGTTAACTTGCAAGACTTTCATCTAGAAGGCAAACTATTTAGTAATTCAGCTGATTGCATCCTTGTCAGCAGAAAGGCACACCTCACCATTCAGGATGACACTTTTCAAGGTGATGCTAATGGGAGCAACTTCCAGCCCAGTCTCGGAGGGGCCTCCTGCCACAGCCCTGTGCACAGAGCTCAGGTGATTCTTAATCTGTGTCCATGGCAGGAGCCTGATGCCAAGATACCCCTATTAAAAATTCACGAGTGCTATGAAAGTCTCAGTGTATCTGCAGAGAATGTTTTTATATTTACAGTCTCGTACAAACCCTCTCCTTTTAATATCTCAGAGATTTTCTTTTTCTTTTTCATTCAGTCCTCATTCTTATTTATTTCCCATTCACACTCTTTTTTCCCTCATTTCCTTAATCTAAAATGTTTATTTTTGTTTCTCCCTTTTTAAGTTCAATACCTACTACCTTTATAAAATATGTGATTATTTTTTCCCCATGCTGGTGGTTATGGAAGCACTACGTGACAAATGCTAGCAAGGTCACTGCAATTCCTCTATGCCCTGCTTACTCTAGATACAACAAGAGGAAGAGGTTTAATCCATTAAATACTTTGGGATCTATGAATAAAAAAGTGCCATGTATGTCCCAACTAGTAATAACTTGCAATTATTTTACTTGCAATTTCTGCTATTTAATATTGAAGTTAGCCTGCTTTCCGTCCCTGTCAGTACTGATTTACAGCTCATGTCCATTTTTGCTGGTTTATTCTCTCAAGGATACAGTGTCTATCCTCTTACCTTTGGAAGTACAATGACTCTTTTGGGCTTGTTTGGATTATATAACACCTGCTTCTAATAATTTATTGTTTTTATGAAGGAAACGGATCCATGTGGAAGGTTCCATTATCCTGGGAAAGGCTTTTTGATTTCTTTTGGATTGTGTGGATGCAAATATCCACACGTGTTTCCACCTGCAGATGTTTGCCCTTATCTGGCTGCATTATTTGCTGATACTGATCTTGATATCTTGATTTTATGGCCAAATTCTGTAATTCTGCACAGATTATATACACAATCCATTCTGTGCCAGTACATTGGGGAGATGGGGTTTTGCTTGCCACTACAATAAAAAGCTGATTTTCTAGTTTTATTGACAGATACCTTGCTAGTCTCAGGGTTGTGGGTTTGTTTCACATTATATCATTCAAGAGATGTTTGACACCAGACATTGACATAGCATTGTGAGAGATGTACAGGCAGTGAGTTAACTCTGATATAATTTACGTTATCCACTTCAAATTCTGAAAAATATATATTACTAGGGTTTTTTTCTTATTTTCTGTTTTGTGTTGGAGAAAACCTAATTTAACTGTTAATAGAGTTTCAAGGATAACAGATTTCAGGGAGTTAAAGTGAGAGAAGTTGAACCAGATTCTCCAAGGCATTCACAGAAAATTTTTCCGCTGACTTTTTTCATTCTGTATGTTCCTAACACATAGATGCATATAAGATGTATATTGTGAATATAAGATGTATATTGTTTCATGTGTTTTGTAGTACAGATTCTCATGGGAGAGTCACTACAAGAATAAACCACCTAAATAGACCTTTGAGGGTCTAGGCCTTTGCTCTGTACCCCCCTCATTAAACCTTTTATTGCTCTGCTGAAAAGTTCAAGAGTTTACTGGGACTGAGGTAATAATTTTTGGCTGGGAATCTTTCATGAAGACAGATGGTCATTGCTCATCACATTAGCAAGAAGGCTAATATTTCTGGTCTTCAGTTGTTAATTGTAGTGCATTGGAGTAATTCTAACTTCAGGTATCAACTGTGTTTTTCCCACTCTTCCAATCCAACAATTTATATTAATAAACTGAATTTAGGAATATAAGACACTACAGACCATCAGATCTTATGGAGGTGAAAAATCAAGAATACTGTCTATTAAAAAAATGATACCTCCAAAATAATTTTTATGAGACTAGGGAATTAGCAGTAGATTTTTAATTATTTTTTTCAAGATTTTCTCAATGTTTTAAAAATAATTAATTTCTTGTTTCAGGCTACTTGTTAACATATTCATAAAACCATTAGTTTTTTTACTTCCACTTTTTCATCAAAAGATGAAAGAAATTGCTACTCCTTTGCTTTCTGGTACAACTTTTCAAATTTGTGCATAACTGTTCATAGTTTTGACGAGCTCCAAAACAACTTCTGGACAAGTAGCTTGAAACTATAAGCCTCACTCTCTTGAATTTGTTCTTCTCTAACATAGGGGCTCGGCAAAGTGTGATAGTTTACATTTAGCCTAAGAAAATGCAACCTGGTTACCTCTGGTGACAGCTCATGGATATCATTTTAATATGGTATAACAAAGTTTTAGGAAGAAAGAAATATGTAGTATCTGTTAACAAGTAAGAAACTTAATGCCATGAGACTACCATGAGCTTACTGAGCAAAGTTCAGGCTTTACAATGTTTTTTAGTCCAATCCTGCTCACTTCTGCTTGTTTTACACGTAAGCAAATGGCTTGCCAAGTTATTTTGGGTATCGTTTGTGTTTTTCTGTTGCAGATTGTGCAGAAGTGAAAGAAAATTATGAATTACTTTGTGCATGCTGGCTGCAGATTACTGGTGTTCACAAAGAGAGGATTATTACTTTAAGTGGAGAATGGAGGTTATTCTGTTGATAATGCACTACAGTAACCTCTGTTCATTCCTTTCATTCCTTTGAAGAAGCTCAAAATATGATTGCACACCATCACAACCCCTGCCAGGCAACATCGACTATAGCAGCCACAGGCATCCCACACCTGCTGCCTGCTAAGCCTCTCACTGAACAGCAACGTGGAGTGGCCCTTGCAAGCAAAGGCTCACACAGCCCCTCTCCTGGCTCAACCACCTTCTGGAAGTTCACCAAATCTCTCTTCATTTTAGGCCCTTAGGACCCTTCTGTCATGTGAGGCAATGTCTTCAGCCTACCAATGTGCAGAGGATTCTACTCTGGGATTTTTCTGCCTGCAACACTCAGGCTGAAGTGGTAAGCATTCATGTAATTTCCTTGATTAAGGGAGAGGAGATAGATTTCTGAAGTTTAAAGGGACACTGTTGAATATACAGGAAAAGTACAGCAACAGGTATTTCTCTTATGGTGAATGGTGCTTATTTTTATCACCAGCATGCCAAGTCACAGTGTTCATATTTCTTTGATAAATTATTCTTTGACATTACAGAAAATAGATGTCTCAATATGATAACTTGCCATCACCCTGAGTTCTATTTACAGCTCTCTTTACTTACACAAAACTCTCAGTGATCCATCCTGGATGTTTGTTTTCCCTTCAGCATTTCTACTTAAATTCCTAGGAAAAAGAAAGGAAATGGAGTTTTTGAGACCTTGATGCTCAAGCTCCTGTGATAAGAAATCATGCCTGTCCAAGAGATTATAGTGGGGTAAACCTTCAGCAAGCACAAGTCAGAGCCACTCTGCTGAAATCAATGGTGACATTTTAGGATGTTAAAGGCATGTTATAGCTGAAAAGTCAGATAATCACAGTTAGGAAGGAGGAACTGTACCACTGCCCATGAAACTACTCAAAAGGAGGTTATAATGAGCTGCAGGTCAATCTCTTCTGCCATGTCTCAAATGAAAGAATGAGAGGAAATGGTCTTCATCGGCACCAGGGACTGTTCAGATTAGATAATAGAGGTTTTTTTCACGGAAAGAATGGTTAGGCATTGGAGTAAGTTGCTCAGGCAGGTGGTGGAGTCACTATTCCTGGAAATGTTCAAGAGGAATCTGGATATGGCACTTGGGGATATGGTTTAGGGAGATTATGTCAGTGTTGGGTTGATAGCTGTCCTATATGGTCTGGAAGGTCTCTTCCAGCCTTGATGATTCTGTGATTCTGTGAAACTTTGGTTGTCTTCATGGTAGTGTGAATCATACTCAGAATATCAAATTGTTAATGCCACCATTTTCTCTGCAGGACTCCAGCTGTGGATTCTGCTTGTCCTTTACAGCACTCATGACCACAAACAGCTGGATTTGAATGTCATAGGGAGGGACACAAGGCAATTCAGGCCAACATCTTTTACTGATCATTTGTTTAGGGCTCTCAGTATAAAACATTCAGCTCTTGTTTTCAAAGATAGAGAGCATTCTTGGAATTGCCCAAAATTATGGCATCCATTCTGTGTGTTCAGAGCAGGAGTTGTGCAGAGAGCAATTTGAAACACGGAATGCTGGTTGCCCTGAACCACCTGAGCACCCTGTACCTCGAGGAAAGTCCTGCTGGCCAATGCAATGCCATCCAACACTCACTGGCTGCTCAAGCCACTGAAACGTTAGTGCAGGCCATGGGTTTGCAGGATGTAGGACTTCTGTAACATACAAAATACTGGATGCATCTACACCGTGCCTGAAGCGCTGGACTAAGGATCCTCTCAAAAATAAAGGCCCTCTCAGGATTAGCACCTAACACTGGTGTGGACTGAAGGCCCCTGAACCCAATTCTGCCTCGAGCAGACCTCATCTGCCTTCCAGGTCAGCTGATGGAGCCCAGTTGTACGGCACAGCAAGGGGTGAGGTTTTCCTCAGCGTAAGGTGGGCACGGCCTGGGAGGTGCTGAGACATTTTAGATTTGCAGGTGGTCTATCTTGCCTCCAGGCAGCACCACAGAAACCAGACAGAAAAATCATAACATAAGCAGTCTCATCTGCTTGCTGCAAACTTTCCTCAAAACCATACAGCACAGACAGTAGGGGAAATGATCAATACCAAGATCAAGAAATTGCTGCACTTTACAAAAACCTATTGTTTTCATGGATGTAATTGATAGTATTTTTCCTCTAGCAGAGCTATGCGAAGATAGATTATATGTGTTAGGCATCTGGTAAATTTCTAGCAAATTGGTTCTGAACTTGGAGCTACTAAGAAAGAAGGGTTTGTGTCATTACCCCTTCCCCTGCACCTGTGCTTCCATAACATCTCCTGCTACAGATAACCCATCCCTTGGACCAGAGGGGCAGTCTTCACCACAGCAAGTGTTGTGGGAGCAGTATTTCAGCAAAGGGAGGTCAAAGGATAAAGCAGTTGTCCTGTATATAAATGCTAACAAGGTACCTATGATCATGTCGTTCAATGTAAGACCCTTGCAATTTCCCTGTGGAGAAATGGGATATCTCTCCAGTTCATCGACACAGTCAGTGAAATTCACAGCCCTGTGCAATTCAGTTTCTTATGTCCCCTCCTTGACTCCTTCATGCTCTCTTTACCCTCTCATCAGATGACAAGCTGTGAACTTTCCTGGTCATATATTGAGCCACTAAAAGTCCAAGCCCTCTGTCAGCGTTTCTCCTGATACTTTCACTTTATTTCACTTTATTTTCCTTCTTGCCATCCCAGACCACTCAGGCTCTCCTTTTCTTAAAGGTAATTTGATTAAATATCGCTCCTGATTTGAAGTTTTTGAACACTTCTTCTTCCCTTTGAGGGAAGAAGAAGCATTCAACAGGAATTACAGGATATATCTTATGTTTGCAAACGTTTATGTTCAGCTTCAAAGAGGATCATGGTTACTGGTAAGTGACAATGTCATTGTCAGCTCACAGTAAGCAGAATGGTATATTTCAAGCAGCATTTTAAGGAAACTCTTATTTGTAAAAATCAGGCGACACAGTCTGGCTTCCTAAGAGTTGCTGCATTTTTTTTCCTTTAATTGCTGTTTATGTTACAAGTGTTATTGAAGCATATTAAAATGATTTTTAAAGTCAGTGGAAAACTGAAGAAACAAATACAGTATTTTTAAAACATGATGAGAATGGAACGAAATCTATGTATTTTTTTTAAACTGTGATATTAAATATAGTCATAAATATGTACTTCTGACCCAGTATTTCTTTCATTTAGGATAAAAAATCATCCCTGTATAAGATGAACTGCACGAGTCCTATGTACCATGACAACCTCACTGATAAAACGATTAGGGACTTTAAACTCCATTTGACTTGTGCAGCTCTTCTGCATGGGGATAGCTTTCTGTGACAGTGCATAATTATACACAACTTCAGTGTTTCAGTCTTCAGAAATTTCTTTGGTGATGAATAGTTTTGATGTCAGAATCTTTCTTGATCTTTCATGAGTTTTGTCATTACAAAGACGACATTTAAATCAGGAGATAAAGCCTCTTCTCTAGAGCTGTAGGAAAGCATGTCTTTGAATGGATTAAGGAATTCAATAAATGCCTCTGGTTATGCCCTTATTAAGCAATCATGCCTTTGATTCTCTCCCTAAATGGGGAAGACCCAATACTAGCACTGAATGTGTTGCCATATACCTTTCCTTACTTATAGCTGAGTGAAGGATTTAAACTCATTTCAGATTTCTGCCATTAGAGATGCCCATCCCTACAGTTAAAATATGTTAGAAGCAGCAATTTAGATGTGGCTGCAAGTTTGTGTTTTAATTGTTGGCAGGCTTCTCTCACCATCACACTTGTTCCTCTCTTATCACCTTCTCTCATGCTTTGACTTCAGTGGAAGTCTAAATAATGTCACTGCATCAGTGACAGCACAAGTCTAGAAATACTAAGTGTCTCAAGTAGGGCATCAAATCTAATGTGCAAATAGTTTCTTCTTTGTTACTGTATTCAGCAATGTGCACTAAGTGCAGCACAATCCTCCCATTTTAGTCCCATCAAGTCAGCAAATCATTCCTGGCCTTGAGTACCAGCCTAGGCGTTTACCTTGGAATAACTGGAAACAGAGCAGATAAATGTGCTCTCACTGCAAAGGGATTTCCTTCCTGTCCAAAAGACATCTTGGTTTTCCACCCTGGCAGCTCACCATGAGCAATGGCAAGAGAGAAGGCTCTTGACCAAGCACGGGATCACGTACCAGAGCCCCACAGTGTATCAGACAATGGGTTAGAGAGGATCACAAGGATCATACAAGGATCAACATTACTCAAGTTGGATAGGAGCTTCTAACAACCCCCTTAGCGCTGAGAGGCACAATGCAGAAACAAATGTGAGTGTGAAACCACTGGGTGAAAACAAATACAAGTATTTTAATTTTCATGCTTCTGGCCTATTATATAACTCCTAAAATTATAGAAGCTAGGGGGACGCAAATCCTTATTTTCACACAAAACAGCTGTAATGCTTTGCAAGGAAGAGGAATAACCAGGCAAGCCAGATTAATAATCTGGCAAAGACAATAAAATTTTTCTCACCAATTTATAAAAGTACAGACTCAAAGCCATGTCAAAAAAGATCTGTGAATTCAATACACCTGTGATCATGCTTCACAGAGCTTTAAATAATGAAAACCTGCAGCTATTATGTTTCAAAGAGAACTGTTGGTTTTGCACTTACTTATTGTTTTTTTATTTCAGTTTATAGCAGCTTCAAGAAATGAAAAGTATAGAAAAATAAATAAATGTTTATGAATTTTAACAGACATGTCGTGCCCATGATTTGAGTTATGCTCATAAATTGAGTTATACTGGTATTTAAAAGAAGCCTGGTGTTTAAAAGAAATTGGATGTCCAAAGGGAGCTGGTAATTCTTGAGGGGGACTGTATCTNTATTGAGCACTGAAAAAGATAAACAAAAACAGATTTGTAGGTATTCCATATTTAAGCCAAATTATAACTGTCCACCATGAAAAGCTTTAAAACAGTTTTTAAATCTTCTCCAAATTGCAAATACCAAAGTCTAAGATCAGAAGATAGAGCATCTGGAAAGGCCTACGTGGAGGTGGTCACAATCTACAAGTAAATGTATATACACATGAACAAATAAATGAGACATGCACAGATAAACAGAACATGAAAATATAAAATATAACATAAATACATTTAATTTTATTTTTCTGTGTATTTTTAACTGGATGTTACAATGACTATAGGCAAAAAATGAACAAAAAATCATTATATATTTTCTACCTCTTGAAATCCAAGAAGCCATGTCTGAGAATGCTTTAAGCTTACAGACGCATGTGAAAAGCACAAAGAGACTTTTGCTTGGCTTGTGCCTATGGGGGGAATGCAAAGGAAAATAAAAATTACCAATATATTATCTCTAAGTACTGGAAAAAGCAGTGGAATTAAAGGAATAGAAGGAGTTTTTTGTTCCCCATGATATCAAATAAGATGTCATCTTATTTAAGATATTATAAGATTGTCATCAAACAATTAGGGGAGAAAGACAAATCTTTCATTTGAAATATTGAGCAGATGTTTGCAAAGTATGAGCCTTTTTGCACTATCATTTTGTTTTTTCATTACTGAAGGGCTACAAATAAACTAAGAATTAAATAAATTTACTTGATTTTAATCAGGTGTTATCTTTCCTCACTAATCTCTGCCATGGTGTCCAACAAGTGTGGTTTTGAAGGATTTTTACCAGCAGGAAAAATTTTTAGGGATAAAGGTGCATTTTGAAACATGTAAGAAACCAGCAGAAGCTACAACTTGCTGTGGGAGGAATGAGAGATCCAATCAGTGTTTGTGATTTTACCACCTCATTAAACAGGGGATTCAGTTAAGATAAAGGATCCTCAAATGGCTCTATACAAAACACAGGCAACCCTGCCTGACCCTTGGCCTGAAAGAGGGAAGACTCATCGCTCAAGGCTCCACTTCTTTCCAGTGACCTCCCAACAACGGTTCTGTCCTGAAATCATTTCTATCTCTTGCAATTTTGCGCTTTAGCTGTATTTGACATAAAATGCCAAGTACTGTGACTGAGATTTACTCATGCTTGCAAACATTGCTTTTATTTGCATTGACTGAATCCCCTTGGGCTTCTCTTATTTTGTCTGTAACAAGACAAAGTATAGTCATAAATATTCATGCTGCTGAAAGGTATACCAAGAGGGAAAGTGCAGTGTGTGACCCCAAACAGCCCCAACCACATTTTTCAATTACTTTTGGTTGCACCATATCTTGGGTTGAAAAGATAATTCGATCTTTTGCTCCTCGGTTCCTGCCTAACGAGACTGCCAACAGGAGCGTGCCAGTGATGGTGATTTGCTTTAGCACGTGGACACTCGTCCAATGGAAATGCTGTGAAATCACCAGCACATTTTACATAAGCCACTGAACAGTCATCAGCGAGTAGGAAAAGGATGCTGCGACATGATCAGTAAATAAGTAGGTGAAATTCTGTCTTGTCTGAAGAGATGTTGGAAGTGAAATCTGCTGCACAGCTTGCGGGTTTATATGAACAGTTTGCTAATTAGAGTTGTATAAAATGACAATTTTTCAAGAAAATTTCCACCCTTCATAGCATCCCAGTGTGAAATTTGATATTTTTTTTTAAACCCAACAAATGGACTATTCTCATATTTTTAAAAAAGTTTCTACAGGCGATCCAATACCACTGCTCAATGCCGCAAATTTTTCAGTACCATCTCAACATTTTTTGCTGTATAGATATTCACTGGTTTTTGGCATCCTTCAGCTGCTTCACTCCTCTCTCCCCTGACTATTTCTGTTGCCCACCAGGATAATGCAAAAAAGTATCAGGAGAGCTCACACAAGCTCGCTGTCATTTTATAAGCTGCAAGTAATGACATTCGTTAAATAAATGCAATAAAACCTAAAAATACTGAAGTGGGTTCATTCTTTTTGAAAGCCTGGGTGTTTGCTGCTGCAAGAAAAAGATCCTTTTCAGTCACACCCTTTGGGCTGTTCTGAGTTTGCTGTGGAAATTAATTTTTTTTTTAGAAATTCTTCTGGAAGATTTTAAAGAGGATGCCTCTTTCCCATCATCCAGATGAAACCAGAAAGGTGCAAAAAAGCTGAGAAAGAACAGGAGCCCTATAAAATTCTTCTACACAATTCTTTTTCCACTACTCTGTTGAGCTCTGCTAGCTGAAGCTTTTTCCCTGTAGGGGTAGCCAGAGTAGGAGAGTCTCTTGAGGAAGCATCTCCTTTCATAGGGTAAGCTGCCAAGGGTGGATGTGGGATGAGAACTCTTTTTGACCTCTGGGCAGTCCCAAGATCAGGCCAGCCAGAGAGGCTAATTGAGATAGAGCACATTGCTTTTGCTCTGTGTGCAAACCCTCCCTCTAAGTCAAGCTGTCCCTCCGTTGAAAAAATGAAAAATAAAATATTTTCAATTCTTCATACTTTTAACTATTTTTTTTTCTAAATTTATAAGACCCTATTAAAAAATATGTATCCTGAATGTACTTTATGCCCCATGAATTCAAGACTTGGACTTTAATGGGAACTGGCCTGTGCTACCTACAAACACAGTAGTAATGACACAATCATCTGGGGGTGTGTGAACACGTGCACATTGATGTCTGTGTTATTGTCAGTGGTGGCAAGGGTCAAAGTGAATATTTCTAGTTAGCTAATGCTCCCCAGTCCCAGGTTTTAACACATAGCCTTCTCAGCCACATTCTTTTTCTGTTTTAAGCATAAAAAACGAACTGGGAGTTGCTCTGTATACCCAGTCTTGTCTTGTCTTGTCTTGTCTTGTCTTGTCTTGTCTTTTATTTTATTTTATTTTATTTTATTTTATTTTATTTTATTTTATTTTATTTTATTTTATTTTATTTTATTTTATTTTATTTTATTTTATTTTGTTTTGTTTTGTTTTATTTTATTTTATTTTATCTTATTTTATATTAATAAAAGTGACCTGCATTTGCCAGCTAAGTGACAAACAGAGTGATTAAAGGATCAGCTGCGCTCCTTGGGACAAGGAGGGGGAGATCCATGTAATTCAAGAAAACTTGAAAGGAGAGGAAGCAATGGCCTTTAGGGAAAAAAGTAGTAAATCTCTTCAGGACAAAACTGAAGGCGGAGAATACCCCCAGGAGTCTGCCACAATGCCTTCTCTTAAAGGAAAGACTGGTTCTTCATCTCCCTGGCCTCCAAAATTTCTTCTTTTTACAGTGAAATAAGTAAAGAACTCTGTACAACACATCAGGATTCTTGAAACAGTGGGAGCCTGACAAGTCCTCTTCATTGCCCTTCCCTGTTCCCACAGTCACAAGGCCCAGTGAAGATGTCTGAGGCAGCCAGTGGGGTGGTGCTCCTGGCTGGGACTACCTGTGCTGCTGGTTCCAGCCACAGGAACCAGTAAGGAAATACCCAGCTCCTGCCACCACACAGCGGTGATCACCAAATGCAGCCCACTGCCCTACAACAAATGCAGGACCTGCAGTGACCAACAAAAATCCAGCAGCAGGCCAACGCAGCAGGAGATAAGCTGTTCTAACTTCTGGGCTACAAGCAAATCTCCTGGATGATTGCAGGAAGAAGAAAGTGTCACAGAAAGAGGCAAAAAATGTCCCAAATTTCCTATCCAACCTGCCTTGGAGAAATAAAGTTCCTTTTGATGCCCAGGACTAAATTTTTTCAGCTCAGCTGTTGAGGAGTACATCCTCAGAAATGCTTTCCAAGGACACCTCCATAAGGCCTGCTAAGGAGGGAGGGGTGAGCTGTAGCCCATCCATTGTTTCACAGCAGTGTAGCGATGGGATGGGCCATGCAGGGCACTATGGAGCAGAGAAAGGATCATCTGGTTATTACTCTCAGGCCCTGTTTTCAGCAGAGTGAGACCAAGGACCTACTATTGCAAACACCACAGAAATAAATACTTCCCAGCTTAAAGCATTTGCCATATGAGTAAAGACAATGCCTGGCAGGTGGCTGCTGACCACAGTGGCAGAGCTTACAGGCTGGGGCACAGGGTGTCCTCCAGCTGCACAATTTGGAAATTCAAGGAATTTTTAGAGTAATGAATCACAGATTTCAGGCTGAGTTTTGCCTGAGAAACTACAGGAGCTATTTCTTAATTAGAAATCTGTCCCTCTCATTGACTGCCAATTCAGTTACACAAGCCAGACACAAAAAACATTTCTTCCTTTTTTTTCTCTCAGTTTTCTTCCTATTTCTTAATCCTGTGGAAGAAAGGAACAAACGTATCAAATGGGACTGCACTTTGGAACCTTTACGTACAGCAAACTCCTCGAGGTCAAGGATTTTTTAAGGTTAAATATGTTGTGACAGCTGCAGGACAGGATCAAAGTGGTCTGCATGCTCACTGGAATCCTCTCCCTCATGGGTTCCCCCTACCAGAGGGAGAGGTCCCCATTATGTGTATCCCCGTGGCACTGCTGGACTTCCAGCCTCCTTCTGCACCTTCGGCCTCCCTCTCCATTAAATGGCTCTTTTCCTTCTGCCTCAGTCCTTTTTCCTAAATTAACTCGCTATTTTTTAATCTGTACCTTCCTTTGACGAGGAGCTGTCAGCCCTGCTCATTTCAATACCTCGGAGTGGCAGACTGAGTTTATTCAAACCTGTTTTCTGGCTCCCCGCACGGCAGAGTGCCGTGCGTCTCTCCGGTGCCACGCTGCTGTCTGCGGTGGCGATGAGTGATTCTGCCACGGCGCAGGGGGGCACGGATGGGACCACAGGCGACACCTCCAGCCGGCACCGCGGGTCCAGGGCGCTGGCATGCCGCGTTGGCTCCCAAGCTGTCGAGCACGCTCGCCCCCACACAGGGCTGCAGGTGATGACAGCGCCTGGCTCCTCGCGAGCAGCGACTTGCAGGTTGGACCACGGTGCCAAGAGCTCCTGTCGGAGCCACGGGGTCAAAGCTGAAACCCTCAGGGATCGAGTCTGGGATTGTCGCTTGTGCTGAAGAGGCGCCCAGGCAGACGCGGTCAGCTGCAGACCCTGGGCCAGCGCAGCACACCAGCTACGTCCTACATACATTTCAATGTGGAAGCTCCTTCGAGCTGTGCTAGACAGGGATGCAAAACCTGGGCTTGTTCTCTTATCCAGGAATTAACTCTATTCTGAGGGACTCGACATCAACAAATTTTGACTTTCTTTACTGACCCAGAGCCCTAAATTCTGAGGAAATGACACACCCTAAAGCCCCGCCACCTTCAATGGATACAGAGTGATCTTTCTGGATGTGGCCAAGGACACAAACTGGAACGGTCCTGTGAGTAAATGATGAATCAAAAAAAGTAGTGACTCAAGAATTTGGCTTTCCAATACTATGTTATTAATGAAGCACAGGCAAGGCAGAACACTTGTCACCCAAATCAATACAGGTTACAATTTCCTATAGAAAAGCTATGGAGACTGGGTGCAGCCACAGGGTAGTTGTGGGGGGGCACTGGCAGCACAGTGGATCCCTCTCTCCTGAGCAGGACAGTCATGAAGAGAACAGACCCTTAGCACAGCCGTTGTTAAACCTGCCCATGGTCAGTACAAACCCAGGGCTTCATTTTCCTCTGTCTCTCACAGCTTAAGGTACTCAGTGCAAATAAACTGGCATTGGATGGTCTTCTCATCTGCAGTGGTGGAATAAGGGATCAGGACCAGGGATTTCTCAGTCAGTACATCAGTGTGTGGACAATTTTTATTGTAACCATGGGGATTATTTACAGCCTGGACACCATGACCCTTATCTTTTTCTGTTCATCTCTCTGCAGCTACATCCTCTAAAAGAAAAAAATAATCTTGCCATTAAGACAGAACTCAAATCATCACGTGCAACTTAATAAGGTTCAAATAATTTTGACCAAACACTAGATAACAAACAAAGTTCTGTTTATGGCGAGATAGATGTAAAGCAGTTGTAGTGATTTAGAAATGATTCGATCTAAGTGCATCTCAAAAAATTGTGAAATAGAATCTACCAGCTAAAACTAATGAGCACAAAACTACATTGATTTGGCCCAGGGTGGACAAATAGAACATCTGGCATATTTGGCACCGATGACACAGCTGGCATTGTTGGACCCGTTTCTGCAGAAGGTACAGATGCAGAAATGGGAGAATTGGTACAAACAGTGCAGATGGAACAGTTGGAACAGATGACAGTGGGCAGAGCTGGCGATGCTGGCACAGGTGTCATAACCTCAACAGCTGGCACAAGTTGTGACAATCCTGGGATTTCTTAGTGCAAGGCACATGTTCATTTTGGCTTTGGCTGCAGAGAGATAAGAGCATTTTATAATTAGTAAATGTGCCATTTAAAAAAGAACTTTTTTTCCATCCTTAAGGACATCCACCTCCAACTGTTACAGCCTGGAATGTGGAGCATTTCTGCAAATTATAATTTCCCAGAGAAAACCACAATTGATAAATACAGATTTAAAATAAGGTAATTAGACATTTTTATTCTCATATAGATAATAATCGTGAATAGGATTTCTTCATAAGAGGTTTGTTAAAAAACATGGTCAGATCTGTAGCCTGATCATGGAGATTAAAACAAGCTTTGTCTTAAAGCCAAGGCTTGTTTACCACCAAATTGGTGGGCTATATGTTCCAAAAGTGCAATGCTTCACAATGAAACGGAGTTTGACAGAAGCCACTGGGAAGAGCAGGGCGCCGGGTGAGCACCGTGGAAATAGTTAATTCTTTGGCTGAAAAATGAACCACACTTAGGGCAAGAATGAAAAAATGGAGAAGTCACAATATTGCCTATTCTTTAGCAATGCAGCTTTGTTAAACATTATTGAAAATACCACCAGTTAGAGTCTGATTTTCATCTGAGAAAGCAAATACCGTGCTCTCCCTCGAGCCTCTGCTCTGCGAGTAGCTGTAACAAGGCAGTATCCTTTGATTCCCGTGAAAAGATAAGCAACAAGATGAAGTTGCTTGCCAAGAATTTAAAACAGAAATTAATTCCTTCTTTTATTTCAGCTGTTAAATGCTATAGAGAGCAGGCAGGAAGTAAATTTTGCTGAACTCTGGGGCCTGATCCTGCAAAACCTTATTCATGGCTGTATTCAATAGCAACACAAGCCTGCAGTGGAAGGGCTTGGAGGATTCAGCTTCCCTTTTCAGAAGACTTACACCCTGCAGAGCTTACTTGTTGGATATATTTCTGAATGCACCTTTTATCATGCTGCTTGCACAAAACCAGTTTTCACCAACCTGATTTCACTGCACAAAGAGACCGTTGGTCGGTATTTTTAGTAAAGAGAATTTACAGGAAAGAGGATTTTTTTTTAAAAAAAAGGACAAGACTCAGGACAAACCAATAAAAATACCGAATTGAAAAATATTTAACAGCTTGAAAAACCTCAAATTAGTTCGTACTGTCACGGCTGGAGAGGTTTTTAGTACTCAGCCATTTTGAACAATTCTTTGTCCTCTGTTTAGTCATGTGCTCCCCTACCTTGTGCTGTGTGGTACAAACCCACTGGTTAGTCAGACACACTTTATATCAAGTGATAACTACAATCTAAACTCTCATAAAACAAAAAAGGAGTAGTTTGGAGCAGAGGAAGTTAAAGCTGCGTTGCTCAGCTGTACTCCCACCTATACCACAAGGAGCAGTGATATTGAAAGCAAGACCCAGATTTCCTGTCCCGTTATTTCAAACACAGACAGCTATTGGTCTAAGCAGACTGCTACAAAACCCAGCCTATAAATGTTCATTAAATCAGGAGTAGGTCCTTTATATTGTCACAGCTGCAGTAAATTTTCTTTTCTAAGTTGCCAAGTTGATGAGCTGACCCTGGCAGCTTAAACCAGGTCTGTTTTCTTCAAGCCAAGTTCAAGTAATAGCCATAGCTCTCCTGGTTTCCTGGACATTGCCATGCAGCCAGCACTACCACCAGCTCCCAATGAGGACCAGGAGCAATCCCCACAGCTGGTCACACAGCCATCCCTTCAAAGCTGTCAGCCACCACCCCTGCCTTGTCATTACCTGCCACCCAGGAATAGTGGACCTACAGCAGGAACTAACCTGGATGTTTGACATGAGGGAAGAGAGATGAGGATTTCACCTGGGCTGCTGCCTCACTGCTGGGCTTATCAAGAAGAAATAAACCTGGTTACCTGTGTTTTGTGAGTGCTTTGCCTTCTGCCTTTAATTTAATAGCTGCCTGCACACCAGTGCTTCATAACCTATGGATGTCTCATGAAAACATTGCCCTCTTGCTTCTGGCTGCAAACTTCTACAATGTGCTTTAATCCCCCCTTCAAACAGTTGCTACACATGCTGGCTCACTGCTGTCCCTGGAGAACTACTGCCAGGCTGTGATATCCCAGCTGGGGTGGCAACTGGGGGGCAGCAGCTATTCCTTGCTCTGTACACCAGCTGATGCACCCTGAAGATTCACCTTGGGATGAGCTTCCTGCTCCTAGAAAGACCTACAGTAAAATGCAGCCATCTGCTAATGGAAAAAAGATAATGATGGCTGTCTTTTATCCCTTTGCTCTGTATATGCAGTAGGCGACCCTTTATCCCTTTGCTCTGTATATGCAGTAGATACAGAAAGACTTTTTACTCTTGCAATAGGTGTTTCATTTTTATTTAGTCTTTACACATTTATGATTCGAGCCCACCATGTCCTAAAGATACCAAATCTTACTCATAAAATTAACTTCTATGCACTATTTTTATTCCATTTAAAACTTCAAAATACAGGTCACATGGGATTTAATTACTGTCTATGACAGATACCACCTCTCTGCACAGACACCATATTTCACCCAATTCCCCAGAGAATAAGCTTGTTAATCATGGTCAAGATGCTGCTCAGTCATCGCAGCTCAACATTTTCTCTTGTCTCAACATTCTGTGATTGAGGATCAGCTCCCCAGCAAATATGAATCATTACGTCTTCTCCAAAGCCAACACAACTCTGCTGATTACCTTATTGAGGATCTAGCTCTGTATATTATGGAGGCAACATCTCCATGAAATTGATTTTGGAAGCAGAAGTGCAATTTTTCTAATATGATTAAAGCACATGCTGTTGCGACAGCATTTACAGGTTGGAAATTGAGTTAGTAAATGGCCCTTTGTCTGCTTAGCATTACCCTTGATGGTTGCTTATTTCACCCAATCCAGACGCTGCCCTCTGTGCCTGGCATGCTCTCCCAGTACCATGTAAAGCTGGTTTTCCAGGTTCCAGTTTAGGATCAAGAAGTGTGCTTTACCATAGACTCCTTGTGTAACCTGGAGCAAGAGTTTTGTCTCCCTGTGGAGACAACCTGGGAAACTTCCAGATTTCTGGGTCTGGCTGGCTATCCCAACTCACTTGGACAGGACACCAATGCCCACTCATGCTCTTGTCTTTGCTGCACCTCTGCAAAGCAGAAATCTGGGCATTGCAGCCACAAAGAGCCATGGTGTGCCTTGGCCAAGGGGTTGACCCTTCTTACCTCAATAGCCAGGGAGACAGGCTTTCCAATTTATGAAAAGTCCCACCCATAGCTTTTATTAAACCATTGAAATAACCCTGTGTCCCCACTGTCGTCGTACTGCTTCTATCTCTTCCCCAGTCCTTTTCTACACTAAGCCCAACACCCAGAACAAAATGGAGTACTATGTTCATTTACCACCCGTGAAGTGCCCAGAGCCTGGGAGCCACTGCAGTCACCATAATAAGTCACTGACTGATTGTTTATGAACAGAGTAGCACTAGTTTTTGCTGCAATTCCATACCTTACCTTCAATTGATTCCTATGTTGATGGAGTTGTTCCAGCTTTCTAAAAGATTTTTTTTAACCTGATTTCACTGAACTGATGTGCACTCTTTCATATCGCAGTATAACTTCTTTGCTATATCAGAAAATTGTCCAAGGTTTGGGTTTTTTCCTGCAGTATTTTATGTAGGCCTGAAATTCAAATCTAGACCATGCTCTTGCAGCCTCTAATCCAAACCTCAGTTAGGTCAATGGAAATCTCTCCTTGGGCTCTGAATCAGGACATTTTCAACATTACCTGCTCTCCATGTCATTTCCCAAGGACCCATCTAAGTGTTTCAGCATACTGGGGATCTTCTTGGGATCCTGGAAAGAAAAAGGTGACTGACTTCTCTGGGTCCAAAATTAATGCAGATTATTTGAACTTTTATCCAGAGGTACTTCTGTATTCCTCTATGAAGGGTTTATGGAATTAAATAGTCGGAAATTAACAGCCTGTGCCCCAAAGTTCACTCTTTTGACCCACAGGGTGAGTGTGCTTTTGGAGAAAATTCCCAAATTCTGAAGGTCCCTTGCAGACTGTTTTCTTCATGGGGGTATCAGAGGAAGGTCTGCCTCCTCTTTCCTTGCCCTGGTCAGGTCGACTAGCAGAGCACCTGCACAAGTGACTAACCCACAGCAGCGAGTTGCAGCACTGGAGTGAGCACTACGCAAATGCCCAGGTAACAGATTCTGGTGCCTTTACACTGCACAGATTTAACGCCATAATTTGCCTCAAAGTCTTCACTGGTGCTGTTTGCTGAGCAAAGTACTGTTCTTCTGCATGCTATCAGAACACAGCCCTAAGTGCTTTCCTGGACTAGGTCCCAATACCTGTACATTTGCCTTGGAAGATAAAATAAGTAATGATATATAGGGCTGGGTGAGAGTCATCTCACTACATTGTCTGCTTTTTCTTGGCTACTGCAGGTTTTCTGATGCATTTGTGGCTGAGAGAGGACAAATGTCTCCGCGGGTTCTGTCTTTGGGATTTACTGGGCTTTGCACACTCAAGAAGTATGCGATCCAGACTAGACTGGACCTTCTTTTCCTAGCCAAATGTGAAATTTCAGTATTGGATCTACCCATATACCCAGAGGAACTGCATGTCCAGGCCCTTCAGAAGTTTGACTATGTCTCTACAGTAGCTGTAATCACTTTGGGAAAAATAATCTCATTTTTGTCTCAGCTTTGGATCACCTTTGTTGTCTTAAGCCTATGTGACTAACCTCCACTTTGATTCTAGGTGACCCTTTTCACTTTCAGCCAAATAATACAAACTTGTGAAGTTACAAAGCCATCTACATCACTGTCTCACTCTTTTCAGATACACAGCTCTGTATTTCATCTCAGCTGATGAGCCTGGGCAGGGTTTACACAGTCTCTCTTTCCTGAAGAGCCTTCTCCAATGAGAAAATGCTCTTGCTGTTATAAATGGCAATGCAGACCATGATAAAAACTGATGATGCTTGTTTTGTCTCACTGGGATATTGTTTTCTTCACTTTCTGGTACCCAGCACACCAGGATTTTGGATGAAGCACAATTTATTGAGATTTTTGGCACTGGTATCACTGAATTATATTTGATTCAGCTCTTCAGCCACAAAACCTCAGTGCTGAAGAGTGTGAGCCTACACATCAGGCTTCACTGCCTTCCAGCAGGTTTCTCTATTCTTTGTTGTTCCATCAGCAATGCTTCTTTAAAAGCAGCTGTTGTTCAGTCAGTCTGTAAATTATTAGAATCATCTCCTTGAAGTATTTTTGTAGCCATCCTTCTGCCGAGTTGCTTCTAACACATTTTCAAGTGTTCATGCACTTTTAAGCAATTCAAGCTTAAAAGTGGGGTCCTGATTCCGGGTCAAATATTTCTGCAATGTGTGTTTCACAGTCACTGTTAACAATACTAATTGCCATACTGAAAGAATGCTGCTAAAGGGGAAATGAGTTCCACACTGTAAGTATTAGAAAATGGTACCACTTGTTTCCTGTAGATGTGATGATTTTTTAACCAGCATTAAATGGTAGATTTTCTGTAAGGCAAAGGTTAAAAAAAACCCTTCAGTGGGGCACTGAAGTGATCTCAAATCTGATAGGAGAGTCTAGAGGGAAGCCTTCCCTGCTGTGAGAGAAAACAGCTGGAAATCACCCCTGGTTTTGAGGGAGAGGGAGGACAAGAGGAGGGCAGGGGTGTAAAAGGAAAGAGGAAACAGAAAGGAAGAGGAAAGTAAAAATGAAAGGGCAAAACCAGAAGAAGCAGCTAGCTAACAAAAAATGTGGTTTACACCAGGCTTTTCAGGGTTACCCTTTGAAATCAATGAGATTGACCGATCAAGGAGACAGCTATCTACTTCACAGGACCATGACCCAGAAGCTGGCAGCTTAATAAACCAGAGGTTAAAGGGAAGCAAGCATTTGGATAAGAAGGAGAAGGAACAGCTGTCTCCTACGTGGGAGGCGATCAGCACATAAAAATGTTTGGTTAAGGAGCACGACACCCGCACCTGGCAGGGGCAGATCCTCCTAATCCCCGCCAGCAGCTGCCCGCCCGCGTCGCCCCGGCCCGGGGATGCCTTGCTGCGCTCAGGGCTTCCTGTTACTGCTGACCGGGAAATTTAAAAGGCATTTGTGACCCTTCCAGTGGGCCCAAGGAAAAAATTGCCCCTGCAGTCTCTGAGGCCTTGCAAACTTTCCCTGTCCAGCTGAGCTATTCCTACCAGCTTTCACTATAAGCAGAGACAGCAGGGTTTGGTTTTGTCATACTTTTTGGTAATTATGTAAATAGACCACCTGATTTACTTTTGTCATAGCCACCCTCTTTGTGTGTCAGTCTTGGTGACACAATTTGTGAGACTGGAAGGACAAGGCTGCACTCATCATGGAAGTATCTCATTCTCCTGGTCATGCCTGTGATGCATCAATTGCTTGCAGTGCAGGACATACATCCGCTGTCTAGGCAGCAGTCTTGATTTGCACCACCATAAGGCAGGACATGCTGAATCTGCATGCAAAAATACATAATCATGTGATTTTATATCTTCACATACCTTATCAGCCGAAGTTTCTACTATGTTCTTATATTCTTAGGCACCAGGAGGCAAGGATGGCACAAAAGAGGCACCTGGTGTTAAGTAACACTTGCACTCTCCTGTCGTCCCTGCCTGCTTTAGGAGCTTTCTTCCTAGTTTCTGCAGGTGATCACATTCAGTGCTGTACCCTGCTCTCTATTCAGCAGACCTGACCAAAACCTTTGCCCTGATCCCAGATTTTCATTGCAGTCTGTGTATGCACACACCGGATCTCTCAGGATGAGAGCCCTCACTGAGTTTATGCAATGCTTTCCTTCATCACATGCTGAAACCACAAAAGATGTCGCCTGTGAAACACATGGAAGAGATGCCCTCATGGAAGAGAATGTCAATGAGATTTCACAGAAAAAAGAAAGGGTCTTCTCTGAACCAGCTGAAGTATCCAGAGCTGTCACACCCAGGCATCAGCAAAAAAAAAAAAATTAACAAACTAGTGTCTGCACAGTTTCTGTTATTTGTAATATATAAGGAGAAACATAATCAAACTTTAATCTTCTTTAGACCCGGTTGAGCTTAGAGTGTAGTAAGTAGCTAGAGAAAAGCTCAGCAAGTCTGATATGGTTGTTACCGAAGAAGAAAAGCCAGTCCAGAACCCCATGAATTGTTGAGGCAATTCAGTATCCACAACCAATGCTATCATGCTGACAGGCAAGTATTTATTAGGCTGTCACATCTATGTCAGTTCAGAAGTGGTGTCAGATATTGGTATAAAAAATTATCTTGTTATAAAAAATTGGGGTGCATATTTTTAAAACATTAATATATAATATATAAAATGGTTAGAATTCATACCAGTTGGCACTCAGTATAAGAGTCTTGTTTTGGCTGATATATACAGCATGTCAGGAGAGGAGGAAATTTTTTGCTTTCCCTGCAAACATGATGACTTTCCACAGATCAGAATTCTTCCCCTCCCGTTGAATATTGCGGGGGCTTTTCACAATTGAGCGGAACGAATTTAGGGCTGTAAGTAATTGAGAGTTGGCTGCTTGCGTACAGGAAAAAAAGAAGACAAACAAAATGTCACAGTGATTATTTTTATCTTTGCAAAGTGTGTGAAATTAATTTCTGAAAGCAACATTTTTGCCCTTTTGAAAGTATACGTACACAAGTTAGAAGTCTGGGTGGTTCTCTCCAGGCTACCAGGGAAGCAAAACATCTACTGTATATCTGCCCTTTAATCTAGCAGATCTTTATTTGCAGATCTGGCTGAGCATCATGTTTCTGTATCTGTGCTTCTGCCAAGTGCGAGCACCAGATTTGGTTCTTAGATATACTGGTTCAAAGCTGGAGGAATCTCACTGGCTTCAGCCCATGCTGATGAAGAAGAAGAGGAGCAGAGAAGTGGGCATCCTCTCCGTTCTGCCCCAACCTTTTCTGTCAGTAGGGATACTTCTGTCTACATGGAGTTTCGCTACTTAGGAATTATTTATTTTAGGTATTATTAGGTATTCTGTCCTTCTGTCCGAAGGAGCATAAACTGGACCAAAAAGTAGCATCAGCTGCAGGCAAGGGAAGGAAATGGTAGCACCAAGGTGCTAGGGACCAGCCTTAATCTCTTGCTAGATCCATGAGCTTCAATTTCAAGCAGTTAGAAACTCAGAGAAATGGGGATGCGGTTGCAGTGGGGACAGATAAGGACTGCTAAACCTGAATAATCTAGGTGGTAGAACCACATTGCTTACACAGCAACCTTCATATCCCCTCCCTCCTTCCTGTTAGTGCTCTCTCCATGAACAGCTCCACTGAGACAAATTCACTGACCACACTATTCTGAGTGATTATTGCGAGTGATTCAGGGTACCAGAAAACAGCTCACCAGGTCAGCATTACCATTTACTCATTCCTATGTCAGGATGCTTTCTTGCCCTTAACACCTTAAGAAGGCATGTGGGATGCTTTGCAAGAGTTCATCAGTTTTTTTGTTCATCTTTCGGGGCTGCTGTTTGGAGAATTGTTCGTGTACCAGCATTGTAATTGATTTGCACCCCGAGTTTGGTTACATTTTCTAAACCTTTTCCATACTCATTCCACCACCAGTAAAGTCAAATCACTAATACTGGGCCATCTGTTCTATAGATAGCACAAGATGCAGTAAGCACATGAAGATCATAACATAAATCCAAGTCCTCATGTGAAAGCTCTGTAAATATTAATTACTACTGTCTTAACAGATTAACCAAAGAAATGTAATCCAAATGCTAACAGGGACAAATCTGTCAAGGTGTGGAGATTATGCAGTTTCCTGAGATTTTCTAAATAAGGCTAAAATGTGAAGCTTCAGTTTGCTATCTTAATTAACAAGACTATTGAGCACTAATATGCAAGAAGGCCTTGCCAGGAACAACCACCAGTAATGGAAGGGCATGTTACATCAGAGAACCAGATGAGGAAGCTGGGTACTCTGGAAGCACTCCTGCATGTCATGGCATTTGATCAAAACAGGTTGTAAATGTTCTGCTCCATCAAATCATGCTCCATCTCCAGCTTCAAGAGAAAGGAATCAACACAGCAGGACAGACAACCAGTATATATATCTATTTGTTATTTCTTTTAAATATTTTATTTCATATTTATTTTTTAGAGCAAGGGGTCAAGAAAGACTTCAAAATAAAATGGAGTTAGTGGTATAGTTTCTGAACCATAATTTAGATTTTGGCTACTTGTTTTCCAAGTGTATCAGTGAATTCTCCCTTCTTTCAACCAGAGGTATCTCCAAAAGCTACCAGGGGAGGAGATGCTCCTTAAATAAGGTAACCTATTTTTAGCAACATTTCAAATATAGCACCCCTATTGTCTTAATTATGTTACCACAGTGGCCAGTTTGGAATGGGTTGAAAAAGCTTTTGGAGCTTTTCCATGCCATATTCTCTGCCTTGAGCATGGAGCAAGTTTAATTTGCTAATTTTAACTGAGAGCTTATCCAGACACCATGCCCCTTCCAGCCAGAATGGGTACAGTGTCACAGTTCCAATGGGCATGACCTCATTTTGGCTGATGCCATATGTTTCCTCCAAGGTGAACCTTTACATTCTTGAATGTGAGCAGTGTATAAACTAGTTTATGCCAATGACATGGAAATTCTATCAGAGGAAATGTATCAATGTAATAATTACGAGCCATCTCATTCTTAAAAACAATAACTGAAGCTGAAATACTGTACTCACATAGACAAGCTGAACTTGTGTATGATTTTGAGTTGCTTGGTTTGGTTGGGGCTTTTTTTACTCAAAAAGTGCAATTTAACTTACCCCTCATGGGTGATGGAAGCAACCAGCAAGGACTGGTGATACTTCTGACCTTTTGCAAGGTGAATGTGTGGCTATCATATCCCCACTTCGGTAAGCTCAGCTTCAGATGAAGCACACAGCTTCCCACAAAGGGAAGGTTAGCTCCCTTCTGAAAACTGTAGGGAAGGTTAGTGCTTAGTTCAATACATGCAAATTATCACCATTATTAAGACCTCTTTCAAAAGAAGCTGAAGACTTTTTCCCAAAGGTAATAATCCTACTAG
>WAAG01068889.1:85529-114434 GCA_013390105.1 Tichodroma muraria | reverse complement strand
GGCAACTATGTCCTTTGCAATACATAATCTAATGTGCCACTGTTGGAGCCCTGGTACTTCAGTTATTTTAGGGCAGTTATGTCAGAATGAAAGAAAAAAACCCGTCTCAGTGCTTTACATTTAAAAACTACTGGCATGACATGTGCTAATTCATTAAAAAAAATCTCATTCATCAAAACAATTCATTTTTTGTTTGAACAGGCTGAATAAACAATTTCTTACTGATTTAATCCTGGCAGCCTTTCTAGTGACAAGTGGCTCCAGTTCATGTACAAGCACCACAGTGTCCTTAAGTATCAAGAACAAATTGGGTACATAAAGGACATTTAGTGATCACCTCTGCATGACTGCCCAGCATTCCCACTCGCTTTTTTCTCCCCCTCTTTTAATTATTTTTCCATTGTAGCAAATGCCATTAAAATCTTGAGTTTATCAGAACATTCTGAGAAACATCTGGGTTGGATCCTTTCTTTTCTTTCTCCTGCCAATGATGGGCTGACATGGCACGAAATGTTGTCCTGAATCAGCACTAGATTGTGTACTTTCAAAAAAGGTCACAGAATAATGCTGGAACAGTGAACAGCCGCATGGAAATGTGCTTACTGTAGAGCTCATTCTTGTGAAAATAGAGAAAAAGTTACAATATTTTCAATTCTTCGAAATTTATACTTCCATCTTGATTATCTTCTTTTTCAATCAGACAGTAAGCATAAAGGCAAAATCTTTGTGCCATGATGAAGAAAATGTGCTAATATCTAACAGCTACATAAGTGTGTGTCAAAAAAACAAATATATTAAAAATGCATCATCAACTAATTCACTTGCCCTGAATTGATCAGGGAGTCAGATTGGATGATGGTTGTAGATACTTTCCAACTGAAATACTCCTATTCTATTCTATTCTATTCTATTCTATTCTATTCTATTCTATTCTGTTACAAGTCACTTTGTTCTGTGATTCAGGTCCAGTCAATCTGAGAAGAACCTCCTCAAAGATTAAGTGTCTCCTCTGAACTTCAGAATGAGTCCCCCAGTTCAGCACTATTTGGCTGCTCTCCATACCATCTTTTAAGATAGCTTTGACTTCAAACTGCTAGAAAAAATGGCACCCTCTTGTACTTGAGTTCTGTTTCTTTTGATGGTAGTTGTTGTTACCATTTTAGCAATGAACATATTTTTTCCTGGTTTTTGTAGGATCAAGTTCTGAAGAGTGACAGCTTTCATGAACCCAGGTGGCTTTCCCTTTGCACCAGCCATACCACCACTAACCTTCAAACTCTACATGTGATGCCCAGTTCTGACTGTGAAATACAGCCTGTTCCACAGTGACTGGAAACCAGCACAGGGAGAAACAAGGAGATTTGGTCCGCCTGATTGTGGTATCCACAAAGACATGGGAGCCAGAAAAGGCCAAAATAGAAAGTCAGCTTATTTCATCTAGTGAGAAGCAGGGAAAAAGATGATCTCCTCTTTCATGATCTAGGCTGGTTTTCAGACTGCTAACAATATGATCACCTTTTTTTAATCTTATCAGATATGCTTTACCAGCATACCTGATAATATGAGAATATTATCTTGTAGAATATTCTTGAGAATATGAGAGTTTTTATATCCATGTTATTTGTCAGGTTTCATCAGAAGATCCCATGTAGCAGTTTATGAGGACAATGGTAGGGAGAGATGTAAATTTCTCAGTAGCACTCAGCACTTAATGTTCCCCTCACAGGTTGGAATCAGGACTTTCCCAGCTAGAAATGTATCCACCTAAAGACAGGTTGCCAACAACTGCAAAAATTAGCTTACAATTTCAAGAATTAAAATAATTTCCCTTCAAAATCATGTGCAAAAGTAGCATTTTTTTGAAACCTTCCCCAAGTCTCCTTACTACATATCACCTAAAAACTACCTGACATTGAACTGAGCAGATAGTACTCGTATTAGTCAGTACTTCCATCTGTAATTCGCATATTTATGAAGAAATCTCACCCTCTTTTAAATGGAATAAATTGAAAAACTAAGTAACAAAACCCCCCAAACCTTTGAAAAAGCTCAGCTCTGCCACTCCTGGGTGTATTGTAAACTTAGATCTCCTCTTCTCCTCATCCAAGTGCACACAAGGAAAGAAGGGACCTGACAGTAACCGAGCGATTTACAGAAAATCAAATCACACATGAGAATTTCCAGAGACTTTTAGTTGCATGTGTTCAAAAGCAAGCCCATGCAGGATTTTTTGGTGTTTGGCTGATTGGTTTTCCCATGAAAGTCATTCAAAGCTGGTGGTTTGAGCCACTTTTACTTTTTAATTAAAGCTTAATGGTGGTGGAAGGCAGGGAGGACTCTGCCAGCCTGATAAAAGTGGTGTGGATGAGTCTGTCTGGAAGAAGCATCACAGCATGCGAACTGCGTGGGCTGGGCACACATAGGGAGATTGTCACCACTATGTGAACATTAATCTCACGTGGGGAAAAACCCCAGGACTCCTTTTGACCTCGCAGTCTTCAGTGGCCCCCAATCAGGAATGTAGCCAGGGGAGAACAGAGCAGCAAAGTGGCTAAGGCAGAGGGGGAAATGGAGCCAAGCAGTCCAAGTTCACACACCCAGGAAGGAAACACATAAGTTTCAGATCTCAATACCTTGCAGATTCATGGCAAAAAAAACCCCACATTTTCAGGGAATATTAATGGAAGACTGGCTTCAGCACTCTAAACCCTTGAGAAAGCTAAATGTTAGGAGAGAGATTTGACAAGTCTGATTCCAAATACCTCTCTCTTTAGTGTCCCCAGCAAGAGGATGAACACACTACACCTTCCAGTTGATCTGTGAGCAGAAGGTAAGCAAGGTTTTGGAGTGTTGTTCTCACTGAGTATTAAAAGGATATTTCTAATGCATCCAGAGTGCTTCCACTATTTCAGAATTGAAAAGTGTCTCCCCCAACTGGGTGGGATAATGTTCACATTCCTGTGTCTCCCCATCTCTTTCTTCTCTGACTTTGCTCCTCAGAAAAAGCTCAGTTCCCTCTTACCTTACTGAAAGCCAGCTTTGCACACATTTTTTCTCCCTGTTTGCATCTTTTTGTCCTCCTCTTCTTTTTCTCTCAAGCTTTCCCTTCAGCTCCAGCTTGCTTCCTGTCCCGCATCACTTTCCCCCATCTGCCACATCCTCCACACAGTCCCCAGCTCCTTCTGCTGCTGCGGGACCAAGCAGTGCTGGAAAATGTCCTCCTCTGCCTCGGGAGGAAGTGGCAGGTTTAGGAGGGCTAGTGAGCCCTGGAGAAATTTACAGCAGCAACTCCTGCATGCCTGCCTGTGGGTGCAGAGAGACTCAGCACCATAAATCTGTACTCCCTCTGGATTTGAAAGATTTTTGTTGGGGTAATCTTGGGAGAAATTATTTGCTTGGAAAACATCTGTTGCCATACAATATCAGAATAGAACAGGAAAAGGGGAAGCTCCTCACCTCGAATTGTGTCACTTTAAAAGCCACCACTCCCAGTTTTTGCAGCAAAACAAAGAAAGTCTTGTTGGGGCAGTGGGCACCACTTCCCCTGCAGCTGGTGCTGGAGGTGGAATAGCTTTCCTTGCCAGTTGTGGGCTATTTCACAGATGTCCTTTTGTTCCCCTTTCACACTAGCCACAATTTCCTCTTAAACTTTAATCCTCTCTCCGTTTCTAATGTATGCAAATATATGCCAAAAATCAAGTCAGTGTTACAAGACAGAGCAAGATATTGGGGTGGGGGTGGGAGGGACGGAGACAAGGAGGCAGTGGAATTTCTTTGTTAGTATGAATGTTTCAAGGATCAAAATAGTTTAGAAAAATATCTGAAAGCAAAAAGTGAAGTGTCTTTATTATCCATGCTAACCTGTGGGAAAAGGGAACAGCTGAATTTTCTCTTCTGCACTGTTTACATGAAAAGGGCTCACAGAGCAAGGAAGAAAACGTCTGCTTGTCCTGCCCATATGCCAGGTTTCAGCCAATGTGCTGGTGGAGGAGACGCTTTCCCTCTCCTGGGATTGCTCAGGATTCCCATTTTGGCTTCTCCTAGGTCCAAACCAGAAGCAAGCTGCAATTCCCATGGCTGCTCAAGTTCCACGAGCAACTGCTTGGAGAACTAGTTCTCAAAAAAGGCAGATACACATAATCATCTCTAACAACATATGAAAATCATGGAGAAATGCCTGAAGCATAAGCCAAAAAAACCCTAAAAGTCCTAAAAAAAAAAAAAAAAAAAGCCACAAACAAACAACAAACAAACAAACAAAAGACAGAAGCATTATTTGCAGCTTAAGTGAGTAAATATCTTTCTAGTGGCATGTCCAAGGGTCAGGAACTGATTTCATTGCTGACTGCCATTACTCCAGCTAGTAATGTGCCTTCACACTTCTCAGCATGTAAAAAAAGGCTTTGGATGCTGGAAACTGTGAATTACTTGAAGATTTATTTAAAAAAACAGAAGGCATTAATTTTATCAGCCATGAGAGAAAGTTTATATTGGGTGTCTACAACATTTATCTTTCCAATTTCAGAATGGAAACTGTTTCCTAATGACCCAAATTCAGTGCCACCATAAGTGGGTACAAAGCAGTTGCATTCCATGAATTTCTGTCCTCTCATCTTAGTGTAGTGTCAGTTTTCCTCACAAAACAGAAAACTAAAATAACTGCTGAGATTTGAGGTCTTGGAAAGGAAGCTTACTGTGCAGCTCACATCTACTCTTCTCTTTGTCTCTTCATTCCCTCTTAATGACACCTACTTGTCTCTGTCCTCCACACCTCCCTCTCACCTCCTTCTGCTCAACATCCTCATCTCCACTTCTGTCATCAATCATGTTCTACTGTCTACCAGTCTTTCTTTCAGTCCCCTAAGTCCTCCACGTTTGTGAATATCATGTCAAAAAGAGGCTCAAAACAAACCAGTGCCACCTAACTTGTAATTTTGAAAACCTCGCTAGTAACTTTTAGATAGAAAGGGAAATTTTGGTCCCAGAAATGTTGAGTTCTACTAGAAAACATGGAAAAAGAGGGGGAGATAAAAAGCATGGTTTAAATGTTTGTTTGTTGGTCCAAACTGAAAAACATACACTAGGAGATTTTCTCTTTGAGTTCTTTGCGCAGAGCTCAGACAGGAGTTTTCTTTAAGAAATGGTGCATACCTTTATGGAGAAATGCAGTCAAGCCGCCGTGCTGCTGGGGCCTCACTGCCTGCTAGGTGTCCCCCTGTAGTTCCATCCTGTGTAGGTCTGCTGTGGTCCCCACTTGTTTCCCTCCTGTTACTGCCCCGGACTGTCAAGGCTGGAGCACGAGCACCCGCGGCCAGCACCGGTTTGAGCTCTATGGGCTGACGCAGCAGCTCTCGCTGGCTTGGGATCATCTCACATTTGAAGGGCTGCCGGCCTCAGGCACTGAGCACGTGCTCTTGCTGGCCAAAGGAAACCTGAAGCCTGCTGGCCAGGATGTATCTTACCAATCTCCTTTTAACAAATCTATGGGTAGCAATCTTATGAAGGTTTTCACTAGATTTATCTATTAACTTGAGAATCTATTCCTTTTGATGCAAGAATCTCGGTTACATTAAGATTTTTATGTAGGTGCATCAGATGATATCTGAATGACTCAGCATCTTTTAACACAGTCATTCATCATGAATGCCTCAATGACATAGCTAGTGCTATTGTTTCTCCTCTTCAGAAATGGAGAATTTAGTGTGGAAGGTTAAACTTATTGCCTGATTTAACCACCCATAGGAAGTTTCTGACAGGGTCTGAAGTAAGAGGGAGCTCTCTGAATTGCTCTGTCACTTCTTTCAAGAATCCATTCTGATTTCTTAGAAAAAAGGCACAGCCAAACTTCATGGAAGCAAAACTAAAATGATATTTTTTAAAAAAAGAGTACAGAGATAAAAAGTGTTTCAGATAATGATAACAAAGGGGAAAGGGTCTGAGCTTAACTGTGAGTGCCATACTTGGTGTAAAAACCAACATAAAAAAACCCCAAACAAACAAAACCAAGACTGATAATCTTTTTCAAGTATGTGCCTGTTGTGTCTATAGGTTTCAATGTGCTGATATGTAAGACCTCTCCAATACCACACACTGTAACTTCTGATTTGGGTCACTCACTCATTCTGAGTGACCTGAGTTTGTGAGAAGATATTTTTGCTAGGCCAGGGTAGGAAGACAGGCAGGGTTGTTGTTTTGGGTGTTCCTGACTTCTGCTCTGATGTTCCCCTAACCTTGTTATGGGCTAATGCCTTTCAGAACAATTGTGGTCTTGTAAAAACCATCCTCGCTCTATTTGGGTAGGAAAACCATGCATCTAAGGCTTCCACAAAAAAAGCCCATACAAGAGTTTACTGAAGGCTTGGTACCTTCGAGGTCCACCTTGAATTATATTCGCATATAAAAGACACACATAAAGCCAAGACCTAGCAAAAAATATTCTCATATTGAAACTCACTCCTGACGAACTTCAAACTCTTGAGCGAGATTTTTAATGCTGCTACGAAAAGCTCATGAGCCCAGTTCTTTGTTGGAAGACCAACTCCAGAGTCCTGCCTAAACCTCAATAAGCATCCTTGAGGAAACAAAGGTAGTGGAATAGATCTTGATGCTATTCTTGAGGAGCAGATGAGCAGTTTCTAAGGTAGCTGTTGAGTGACGTTTAAGATCAGTTACCTGCATCCATTAGTGGCACTCCTTGCTAGCCACGGATATGTTCTGCAGTTCAGAAAGAAGTTACTACAGATGGACTTATGCACACACATGGAGCAAGGTACAGAGTTCAAACTATAGGCACAGTACACATGCATGCCTGCTGTTCCAGAAGTTCTGTCACTTGACCCACACAGAATATTTTTAAACTTTAGTTTTTGGCTGATAAGTATTTCAATTTTGGTTTTTTGCTGAGAGAACCTCTTTTTTTATTTTATTTTTCAGCAGGAAGGCAAATCATCTTTGAATACTGCCAAATATAACAAACATCTACAGATGGGTTGGTCTGCAGCTGGAGGCTTTAACTTCGTAGTATTTATTTGAAATATCAAAGCCAGCAGAGCAAGGCTAAAACATAGTGGGCACAATTCACAGTGTTTTGGCTCTTGAGCAAATAGCAGTTGAACTTAGAGGTTGGGGTTTTTTTCTTGCTGAAATGGAATTTATGCAGATGTGCTTTGCACTAAATTCATTAACAATTACATCCTGGTGCGGTTTTCACATTTTTGTAAGGGATCTGCATAAGCACTAATTAGATCTAAAACAATGTTACTGTGCAAATTACAGTGCTGATTGTTCAAGTCGCCTTACATTCTGCATCTGCTTTGCGACGATGATAACATAGGTGCATGCAGTACAAATGCCAGCTTTTTACATTTAGTAGGACTATTTATTTTAAAAGACACCATTGAACAGATAATGCTGCAGTTTAAATGTCTCAGAGATGCTTTTAGGTAATATTGTAAAGTAAAATAAATACTAATGCTAATAAGTTGCACAAACTAATTGCCATTTCATTAGTCACGAGTGATCTTCTCTGAGGCAAATCCACATTCCATTTGGCAACAAGTTCCAACTGGATATAGCTAAATGAAAGCAGTGCTTTGCAAAGTCTGCATTCGTACTTGAATAGGGGGAGGACAAGAGCGAACATCTCAGTTCTACTGCTTCAAACCGTGGAAATGAAATCCCTGACTTGCTTTTTCAACTTCAGTTCCAGATAACACCTGGCAGTGAAAGGTGTGCAGGAATACAACCCATTTTTAAGGAAACACTAGCACTAGCATTTCAGTATGTCGGTCCCCGCTCCACCTGTAATGCCCCCCAGTGTGATAAGGGAGCATCAAGCTTTAAAGCCACTCTGAAGAAAAAACTTTAAATTTAGCCATTATGTTGCTCTCTTTATTAGTTTTAGTGCATGTTGGAAAAGTGGTACAATAGGATGGGGTTTGAGGTGTCACAATGACATTCATGCATGCAATGATTGTGATACTGTCTAGCCAAAATCACTTTCAGGAGGAGTCATCTAGGGTTGTCATACATTGGGAGGGGCTGCTCAGGGAAGTGGTTGGATCACCATCCCTGGAGGTACTTAAAATATGTGTAGCTATGGCATTTAGGGACATGGTTTAGTAGTGGAGCTGGCAGTGTTGGGCTGATATTTGGTCTCGTTGATCTTAGTGGTCTTTTTCCAATCTCAGTGATTCTGTGTTTCTGTCATAAACATCTTGCCTGCCAGCCAGCTATACCTTCCCTGAGAGTAGTAATCAAGCAAACAGACGTGCCAGCAGTGTCCTGGTGTGCCTGTCCCTCCCAGCCTTCCTTGTAGGTGGAAGCAGAGCCACAAGACCAGCACATGTGTGTGAACTAAAGGCACTGTACTCACATTCACCTCCCTAATCATAATCTTCTGTAAGAGCAAGAGTTCTTCTCTGATCAATTGAAGCCTTTGGGAGAGGCAGGGTAATCTGCAAGAAATTTCCCAGTTTATGTCCCGTACAAAAGAAGCCAGGAAGAAGCCATGGTTTAGGAGAAGCAAAGGTTTCCCATCACAGCTACTAGAGCGTGAAGGATGTCTCTTCTCACCAGGTTTTCTACAGCTCTCATGGGAAAATAGGGTGAGTGGAAAACATGAAGGTTTACCTTTTACAGTAAGTACTGGAGGGATGTGAGCAGACCAAGAGAGTTACCTGAGGGACTTAGGCAGGAGCTATGCCTCACCCTGGGAGATCCACAGGCTAGAAGTAACGCATCTGCCAATGCTTAATAATTTTCCTGGTTCCCTCTGTGTTCCTACTTGTGCTTAAGCGTTTCTGTCCATCTACCCATTCTAGCATTTCTTGAACAAAAAATTTAATTTTCATCTAACATGTAGATTTAAGCACATCGTATCAGGAATGACAATGTAGAATAGGACCTTCTGCCTGGAAAAGAAAGGACTATTACAAGAGTTAGGAAAAGGAATGGTGTAAACAGGGTAAATATGGATGGATTGTTTATCATCTCTTTTGAAACAAGACTACACTGTTACATGGCAGTCAAAAATGCATGAAAGAAGATTCTCTACCTTGACACATAGCATGTGGTTTAGCTAGAGATGGTCTGCCACAGGAAGCTGAAAGTTTATGCAGGCTTAAGAAGAAACTAGACAAAATTGTAGAGGAAAAAATCCACTGAGGACTCCAAGACACCACCTTCGGCTCAGAAGATCACTGAATTGCAAATTGCTGAAGACTGGGTGACTGTTACAGAGGGATGTCTCACTACCTACTTCTGTTGCTCTTATAGTCATCCCACAACAGATTTTGGTTGCTGTTCAGTGCAGAATATTTATCAAGATGGACAATAGATCTGACCCAGCACAGCTCTGTCAACCACTGAACTTGCACTGCTGAACTTCAAATATTTACTGTGTGTGGTGACTCCTGTCTCACCTCCCCAGACACACTCTTTAGGCATAAAAACCAGGCATTATTTTAAACACACTGCGGAGAGGATTCATGCTAGCCTATTCCAAACATTTCTGCAAGATCTACGTTGCTCAGCAGCTCTTCTCTGCTTCCTTTCCCTTATGAAAGTGACAAGACGGGATGTCCTGTCCTGGACCCCAGGTTGGACAGGGCTGTGACCACAGGTCTAATGAAGAGGCTTAAGGAGAGTACCTCCCTATTTACTGATTAGAAAGAGAGTTTGGGGAGATATTTTTCTCAAATTAAAATTAGTATTAATGGGTAATCCTCTGACTTATATTTAGAACTGTCTTAAATGCCTGGATCCTGCAGACTTTCATGGGCAGGGCTATCAACATGCCTAATCTCTATGGGTTTAGGCCCTGCAATCACTTACATCCAAATTTTATACGTATTTTTGAAGTAAAAGGAGTTGGAGTAATATTAAAAAAAAAATTATATATAGGACTATGCTTAAATGGCAGGCACTTTTCCGTTTATTTTGTAAAAATGCAGTAGTCTCCCAAATTTAATTAAGCCAGTCTGAGGACATGATGAAAGGGTTCTTTAACATAAAAGACTTTGAAGTTTCTAGAAAAGAGTGAGGTATATAACTCTGAATAAGGGAATCCCATAAGATTTCTCTGTGCTGAAATTAAAGTGCAAGCTCTTACCTCAAGGATGCTATTTCCATCATCTCCAGGGTATTATTAGCTTTCGCAGCACATGCCGCTGTGAGTTACACTGCATTTCCCACACAGGCCAAAAGGACAGAGAAAGAAAGAGGATGCAAATAATCCGTAGGAATATGTTGATGTAAAGGCTGGGGTTATGCGCATCACGGTCTCTCCCTACCCATGCACTGGAAGACATTTTTACTGTGTGGTCTCACCTCCTACCTTAAACACAAGCCAGCTATTCTTTCCTTCATTTCACAATTCACACTAGGTCAGCTCTAGCAGGGAGATAAATTCTGGTTTCTCACATGTCACATTTAGCCACTTTTTCAAGTTCTGAGATTCCAGCAGCTGCTTTCCTTTAATCAAGAAGAGACTCAAGAGTCCGAGTTCTCCAGTACATTATTGATGCATTGCCAAATACTTGAGGAATATATCACTCAATTCTCTGTCAGATCCTCTTCAGTAGCAGCCCTACATAAAATACATTAGTTGCTTCCCTAAGTAGTATTTATCTGATAAGGTAACTGAAAGTTTGTGGTTTAAATCTGCATGATGACATGCACTCTTGTCTTCTTCTTGGTTTTCCTATTTTAAACGCTCCTGCTTACATAATGGAATTGCATCCTTCACACAATTTTTGGTACTAACCACATGCAAATCTATGGGTTTGGCTCGCTGGGGAGGAGAACTGAAGCTGGTGGCAGTTCGGTCCTTCGTCGTACGTTCTGACTGCTGGTACCACACCTTGACAAACCTGGAAGGTGAGAAGCAGACTCTCCGCTGCTACACGGGGCACACTTACGCTTCAAGACTCCCACAGTAGCTGCTGACCAGCCTTTCGTAAAACTTACCGATTTCTGGGGGATTATCCTAGCTCAAGAAATCTTGAGACCTAATTATTGTAATGACATTGGGGTGCTTTCACCGACTCCCTGGAAAAATCCAGTTATTACCATCAAGCAGCAACAGCGCGCGCATATTGCAAGGTGGCAGAACTCTTGTGTCATGAATGTAATACAGAAACATTTGCCTCCAGCTCAGACACATTCTGTCAGAGCATCCTCGACGCATCTCTCCCGAGGAGTCAGATCTGACACTTGGGATGGCTGGCTGTCTACTCATCCACCCACTTCTTCTCAGGGTTTCTCTTTGCCTAGCAGGAGTGGGTACAGGGTTCACCGAGAACCCTGAAAGTAGGCTATTAAGTGACCTAGATTATTGCAGGGGGGTGCTATTTCTGTGCTTCCCAGCCTATGTGCTTATGTTAGTCCCTTTGTCTCCGGGGCAGTCTCTACCTAGCAGGAAATCTGGTAGGGCAGTGGAAGATGTATTAGGGACAGCAGTCTGTCTGGAGAGAGGAGAGAAGATAATGATGAATAAAAATAATGGACCCGAGGAATAACTGAAACAGGAAAAATGCAGTTGAAATCCAATCCTTTCTTATGTTTGTGGCTTAACATGTGTCAGTTGGCACATTAACAGTAGCATATGGGTTGCTCTGATGTGAGTTACTGCATACAGTATGTTATGTTCAGGTCTAAAATGTGTAATTCTTTTGGATTAGTGTTGGCAGATTTCAGTGTGCAGCGTACAGTAAATGTTCATAAATTTAATATATTTATAAGCTTTTCTGTGGAGCTCGTTGCTATCTGATCTGAGAACCTCCCAAGCAGCTCTGCAGAGCACAGCACTGGTAACTGGAGCCTCCTTTACCGAGGTAGAGGATCGAGGTAAAGGACACCACAGCATGTCTGCTGAGGGCAGAGCATGGACTGTATCCTGAATCCTAGCCCAATGACCTCCATGACTGGATCTTTCTTCTTGAGGTTCCTATAGGGAAACACCCATGTCACTGAAGAACACACAGGTTTGCTGGTAAGCTGGTGGCAGGTAATGCAAACTTCATGCTTTCCAGCATGCTCTTCCCCTTTGCATGACAATTGAAGCAGAGTACCTTCCAGGTCATTTCCTGGCAGCTCATCTCGGCATTCCCACAAAACCCAGTCTGAACACAGAGGATGCTGCCTAAGACTGTCAAGTTCTATGGAGCATATCAACAAATTATCACATTCTATATGAGCTCTGTCCAGCAGGACAGGAATCATTGTTTCTCCAGAAGTGAGGTGGCTGGGCTAGATTTTGCTTCCTGGCTCCCACCCCAGTGAGGGTTGGCAGGTGGCAGGGTGAGGGTGCAGTCACCCACTCTGGATGAGTAAGGTCCTGAAGAAAGAAACAGCAATGTTCCAGCACACAACAATTTTAAAATAAAGGAACAAAGGCAAATTCTGTATTTCTTTAGAGCTGATTTCAGTGGAGTTTCTTTGTTCGTTCCTTTCCCTGAAATTATTAGTAATCCCATGTTCTCAGTGAAGTGGGAAGGTTCTGGCTGTGGCCAGTTCCCAGAGGTCTTTGTCCATCATCAGGAGAACAAAATCCTTGACAAATATCTTGAAAGCACGACACTATTATTGCTCAGCCTTGAGAAATGCTTGTTCATTTAGTTGGGGCAAGGAATAGTTTTTAAAGATGTGCAAATTTTGCTAAAATCGGTCAATTTGACTTTTGTGCTTGGAAGAAGCATGTGACTTCTTGTAAAGCTGGCTGCTAGTAAGGACTGACACACAATAAACCTCTGCATCATGGTATTTCTAGCATTTTATGATGACTAGACACAAAATAAGACCAACCAGTGGAAAAAAGGCTGAAAATCATTTTTGTTAGCAAGAAAATACAATTTAATAATGAAAAGCAACCACACAAATCTGCACAAAGTACTAAAATCAAGCATTTTGTCCTGGCTCTGGGCCTCAGTCCAGCCTCTCCTCTAAGAGCTGCCATGATGGACGTGAGTCCCCTAGTCATACAGGAGACCTGGAAGATGTCCCCACCTGTCCTGGAGCCAGGTGCCTATGCCCAGGGCAGTGCCAATATCTGAGGAGAGTAAGCAAAGAGAGAAAATGGCAAATCTCCAGAAGTGTCTCCCACTTGGGCTGCTGGGCACTGCTGTACTCAGGGGCTGCAACTGGCCCCACCTCCTGAGGGTGGCCCAGGTGAGGCTGTGGTTGATCAGGCATATGCCCATTTCTAGGATCTTCAGGACTTAGAGCAGCCTAGCATTCAGCCATCCCTCTGCATGCTCAGCTGCATCTATGGAGAAGGACAGCCCTGTGGCAGCTGTGATAAACATACAAGACAAAAAGGAGGGGTAAAAAAACCCCACCAAATAAATTAGTTTCTGAAAATGTGCTGTGTGACCAATATTTTCAGTACTGATTTAAATGCTGTACATCAGGTATGAAGATGGCAGTGGGTAAGGTTATGCAGCTTGATAGTCTGCTTGCTTTCCTCGGGTACTCTGGTTTTTGGCAGAGTTTGTTTATATTTTTACAGTGACAAAATGCATATTTTTTCTTCTGAATCCCACCTGTACCTGTTCATCCTCAAAGCCTCACTGTGACTGTCTTAGAAGCTTTGAAAACAGATTTCTCACTTCAGGTTCTTCTCTTTATCTTAAAAAAAACAACAAAATAATAAATTCAAAAAAATGCCCCAACCCAGTAATGAGTTTTTAATACGGAATCACGGGTTTTCTTGGGAATTCTTAAGAAGCAAAAAGAAGATCCCTTTTGTTAATATTAGCAGTCAGTAACTAAAACCTGCTTATCCATATGAAATCAGACAATTATGCAATCAGTGACTGACATAAATACTGTTGATAGGGCTAGTTTTTAAACCCATGGCCCACCACCTAGGTTTCAATCCCCTTTAAACAGGAACCAAGCTATAGTATCTTGAAACAAGTGGGTGTGATTGAAGGGGAGAAGAATTATCAACCTAAAACAGCCAAGTGAAAGAATAAGGTGTACCTGCAGAGCATGTACTGCATTGCATGGCATAAGAGGGCTTTGTTAACCAGGGATTCAACTCCAGCTTTTCTTCTTCCTCAAAGGGATGGAGAGGGAGGGTGAAGTGAATGCTGGGAAGATGTGGGAAGCATATCTATGGGGCAGCTTGGCTTCCTGCCTGGACACAGGGATAATGTCAAACCCCCTGGGCTGAGGAAGTTTTTGTTTGTTATGGGTTTTGCTTTGTTTGTTATGGTTTTACCTAGTTTTAATTGCAAAAGGTCTCCCCAGGCAAACATACCTTCCTGCCTGCTGATGTGGTCTGTTCCTGCTTGGTTATCTCCTCATCCAACACCTGCTGTATCCTCAGGAGCAGGTGGAAGCCAGTGGGCACAGAGGAAGCAGCTCCTTCAGAGCCAGGACACACAAAATTATCTGGAAACAGGCAGCCTTTGCTTTCTGATAGTTATTCTTGCTACCTCTCATTGCTGTGTGGACTTCAGTAACACTGACCAGCTCCTGACAGACACCCAAAGCAGCAAGGGTCTTTGTAGAGGAAGTACAAGCCCAGTGAGGTGCCACCTCCTCACATTTTCTGGTTCTCTCCCTATCTGCAACTGAGACTTCACTTGGCCCTCTCTGTTAACATTCACTAAGCTCACCTCTTCCATCCTAAGTGGAAGTCTTCAAGGCCAGGTTGGATGGGCTCTAAGGAGCCCAGTAAAGTGCAAGGTGTCCCTGCCCATGGCAGAGTGACTGGAACGAGGTGATCTTTAAGGCCCATTCCAACCCAAGCCATTCTGTGATGATCGTTTCTCACTGGATGTGAATGGATTGGGCTCACTAGACTCAGGGCATGTGTCTCACATGCCACATGAGCAGCCATATAAACTGTATTTGGCTGAATCTTGCCAGCCTATTGCGAATCTGGTGACTACAGCACTAGATGCCCTTGCACTTCACCACCTAGCTCTGGGGAGGAGCTGCAAAAAGAGCGCCCAAAGGCCTCTGCACCTCTACAAACCCAGTTTTGAACTGGTGTTGTGTGAAAGGGTGATGTGCAATGCCAACAACCGCAGTCTGCTCCCACGTTCGCCTGAGAGCAATTGTTTCTTGCAGCTGCATCACTTCCTCAGTGTTAGATATGACTTCATATTGTGACATAGGAGCAAAACTTCCCAGTGACACCAAACCCAGACCAGATAAACTGCTGGTGGCTCTGCAGTAAGTTTCGGTAATTCTACGTACATAACTGAGGCTAAGCAGCAAACACTTCATAAACCAGAGAAGTTACGACTGCTAACAGGCTTGGAAAGTCTAACTCTGGAGGAAATACTAAAGAGAAAAGTAGAAAACTGCTATCAGTCAATTAAATTTCAGCAAGCCTCAGACTAGATTATGACACTAACAGAAAGCAGTATTTTCACAGAAAAATTGGCAAGCCCCTTGTTATTTTTACTTATGAAATCACCCAACAAAGATTCAGCAACTTAGAGTGGACAAAACACTCAAAATGGAGTAATCCTCCATCTGCAGTAAGAGGGTTGGGAGGATTGAATACAGCTCTATTTCATTACTCTAACAGTAGAAAAACAAATTAAGTTGTTGCTAAATTATTTGAACTATAATACTCCATTTCCACTACCTTTGACTTCTCAGAAATTTCTGCTCTGGATTGAAATGTGAAAATTGCTAAACCAAAACAACTGGTTTGTCTGAAACCTGAGCAAATCTTCCTTTCTGTCAGTCAAAAGAACTGGAGGAAAACAGGCACTTTTGCTGGTACCCATATAACTGCACATATAACCCACACCAAAAGTGGTGAAAAGGACAAGCAAAAAGGTCCCCTGATGTGCAAGCACAGCAGCATTTTTGGTAGGGCGTGTATCTTAGACAGAAGAAAGTGCTGGGTGCCTGTTTAAAGGTCGCTCATGTTTCATCAAGTGCACTTGCAAGACTTTAAAGCAGAGCCAGGAGATTTGCATGGATATACTGTGGGGGAAAAAAGAGTGCCCATTTTAAGGGCATGATTTCCCATGTATGAGAGCGTGGGTGGCACTGACACAGAAGACTGGAGTATCAGCAAAGCTTGTGAAGCACATGTGTGTTCACGGGCAAATTTACAGGGCAGAATAAGCATTTGTGGATGAGGATGCAAAACATACAGCTATTACTTATGGTATCGTGGTTTCAGGATTTTAGCCTCCGAGAAAGACCTTAGGTATGGTTGCATTTTTCCCTCCTTCCCTTGAAAGAAGGGAAGAAACTTGGGTCAGTTTGTGATGATGTAAGGGAACAGATTAAGTCTGCAGTGGGTTTTCTCTCCCCTCCTTTTCTCCTGAGTGGCATAAAAAGGAGCCTCCATATTCCTCTCCCACATGCTGTCCTGAATTTCTCTCCTTTCCTCAACACTTAACTTTTTCTTGGAATGCCTTTACGTGCCAGATGACAGCAAGTTACTGTGCTAATTGCTTTATTCTTCAATAAGGACATTTACTATACCAAACTCCCACAATACTTATGTGTAAATTAGAATTTGGCCTTGGAACAGCCCTCTTTCAACAATTAAAAAGCTTTCTTGAATGGATAGCTTTATAGATTAAAAAGGCTTTATCTTGGATAGATTTTTTTTTTCCTTTTCCTTTCTTTTTTCAGCATTAAAGGTGCCTGTTTTCACCCTTACCAGCCAAGAGAAGACTAATAAGTCTCACAAAATTGCTCTTGTTTATGAATAAATCTGAATTCAGATCTATTCCATAGATGTGGAATTATGGAGCCGGAGCACAAATTCCCTTCTTTAAATTAGAGTGATTTTCAAATACATAAGCTGAAGTTTTAGACAAATATTTATCGACCTGTTCAGCTATTCTGAACAGGGTTGCAGCTGCATGGGAGCACTGAGAGCCATGGGGAATAAAAGAGGAACTTACCACTTAGTTCTTTTTGCCCAGAGAAGAAATGATAATTTTAGTTATACTTTGCTCGCTTACAACAATAAAAACAAAACGAAGCCACAGAAGAAAACTGTCATGTTACACCCCTTCCATCTGGCCTGTGCTACACACCCACATATCCCGTCATTCTACAAATTAATCTTTCACACATTTTTAACAAAAAAAAGTGTTAATGTTATAGAAGAGAAAATAAGGTAAACACAGAGCTGTGTAAAAATACATTAACATTAAAATATGGTGGCAGTTATGGATTTTCTTAATTGAATAGGAGAGTAAATATTCACATCAAATCAATGCCAATGGCATGCAAATTAAAGCTACATTAGGGCAGCCTTGATATAGGCATTACCATTTTTGACACTTCTGTGATTTAAAATAATGTGCAGACTTTATTCGTTAATTTTTTCCTCCCTTTTTAATGTTATTTTTGAGTGGGTAGTTTGCCATTACAGAGCAAAATCCTTCTCCCGTGCCCTCTTATGTTACACTATCTTATTTTCTTCTCCTGGCTGGCTGGTCCTGTGAACACTGGCTTAATTTAATTTAGGGTTAATATTGAAGCCTCCCCATGGCAGGACAGACCTCTTCAAGAGCTGCCCTCGGGCCACATCTGACCCCCATCACAAGCCAAAAACCTGTTGAAACAGTCTGAGGAAAGATGCCTTAGATTCACCGTGCCAGGTCCTACAGGCATCCCCCTTTCCTAGCTCTGCACCTACCTCTCCCCCTAGATCTTTCCTCTGTGGTCTGATAAAAAACTGCTTAAAAAGATAAAGGACGATGGAAGTGAGGCCCCTAGCACCTCAAAAAGGAGAAGCCTCTCAGGGGCTCTTAGAAGCTGTATGGCTCCAGAGGTGAAAGTAGGAGGCATGAAACTTGCTGCCTGGCACAAAAATAAACTCCAGTGTGCAGGGCAGTGGGACTGATGGATCTGTGTGGGGCAGAGATGAAGGAGTGCAAGGTGGAAGCGATGCCAGCAGCTGGTGAGTAGAAGCTGTACTGTGCTGTGGACCGTGCAGGTATTTCCTTCTGCGTGACCAGAGGGAACGCCCCTGTCCCGTGAGGCAGCAGCAGTGTCAGACATGTGCAGCCTGCACTCCTTTAGCACTTCGCTTTATTTGGAAGCTTCTGTCTTCCCTGGCACTTTTTCAGTCCTCATCAATCATTAATGTTTCTGCGTGCTGTCTCCAGATTTTATGAAGATGGGTCCCCAATCACACTACTGTGCCCCCAGAAGAAGTTACATACACGGGCCAGCTCACACAGTGAGAGCCAGCACAAAGTGCTCTCCTCCTCCTCAACAGAGCAGGAGAGGCGTCTGCTGGACCACAGGATGAGAGGGCAGGAGGAAAATAAAGAGCAGTGCTATGTCTCCAGTTTGACAGTCCACCCTCAATCCATACTGACTCAGGAGGGGACTATCTTCTTTTACAGTGTACACACCCAGCAAAAAGTCCTAAAGCTTTAAAAAGATTTGATGGAAAGAAAAATTTGAATGCTTCTAAGCACGAAGTCCCAATAAAGAGTATGTGCTGGAACTCGTGACTCAATCCTATATAAAGATAAGAGCCAATATTCAGGTTCTCTTTGTGGTCTTCAACACATCCCAGGAAAACCAGGTACAAGTCATTTGCAGGGTCACACTACCAGTGTTACCTATATGTCTCCAAAGTTGCTCATCAGACTCCACACAAAAGTGGTTGCAGTAAGGACAAAACTGCCACAGCTCAGGAGGTTTTAGCACAAAAGAGTCTGTGAACCTTTGCTTCAGAGGGAATCTGCTAAACTGATGAGCAAGATTAGGACAGAAGAATCTGTGAGAACCCTTTTCTGCTCTGTTCTTGTGAGCCCTATCTCATTCACCAATGCTGATGTGACTGAAGAGCAGGGGCACAGGGGCTGTAAAGGCATATGTTTTCAATTTCAGTGAGCATCTTGTACCAAAGGAGAGAGCTCTGAAGGTTATCTCAAAGCTTCTCACAGGCATTGAAAACTACATTTATACACATAAACCAATTTCCTCCCCTTTACTGCCTAATTTCTTCTAACCTTAAGTTTACCTCTGACTCCCATTTTCCTTTTCTTTCTTCTCAACTACCTTTCCACTTCCCTCCTTTATCTTACATTCTTTTCTTACCCATATATTCCCAGGTGGCTATGGAGGGGCATGTTGTTTTGTGTTTTTGTGTTTTGTTTTTTGTTACAGGGGAATAAGAGGACTTCCCAGTTAGGACACCAGGTTGCTGAGTTCTTATAGCAGCCTGACTCTTATTCACTGCCTGAAAAAAAAATCCACCTCATGGTCCTATTTCTGCTTTTTAATCTGAAGAGCTGAGGGGATAAATGCCAATTTTAAAGACAGTTGGCTGTAATAGTTAATGTTTGTGCAACACTTCACATGTCTAACCATTGTATCCAATCTTCACCACCAGAAAGATGCAGAGCTGCTGCCACTGCCTCCCAGACTGTCTGTGAGCGTGATGATTAATGAGCTCACAGCCCTATTTTGCTGTTGAAGTTAATGTTGCTTCCTGAGGGCAACACGCCTGATGAGAGAATTTGCAGCAGTCCATACGCTATATTGATTCAAAATGCCACTGTATGTTTTAATTAGCTTTTAACCATTAAAAAGTGGGGTTAGAAATTAAAATGGCACATATGCTAATGCAGCACATGCTTGTACCTAAAAGGTGAGCATTAGGTCAAGTTATCGACCCGTGGGCTGAACCACCACTGGCAGTTAAACCCCATTTTTGTAGCAATTAATACATTTCCATGGCTTTTCTTTTTGTTAGCTTTATGCCAAATATCCACTTACATCTATTTTCAAGCCTTGAGGAATACATTTTTCACCCACCCACGCTATCTTTTGAGAGTTTTAACATGCTAGGAAAGTTTAATTTTGCAGAGCTGAGGTTTAAGAGCTAACGTGAGGGAGTGGGCTCTGCTCAGGCTGCTGAGAAAGTGATGTGTTGGGATAAAAGGCTGCGTTGCAACCCCTTCTTTGCACCACAAAAGACTTTCCATTAAGTCATTGATAAGGTGCTCATAATTTCCTAGTTTGTATTGTACCTATCCTTCATCCTCTTGGTGGCAAAGGGCTAGTTGAAGTCATATCCTGATCAGTGGGAGCCATTTTTGACAACTTATGAGGACAAGTGGGGTATTTTTTTCCTTAAAAGAAGATGAAAAGAGAATTATGAGCCAACTACCAAACTTAATAATTAAACATATTAAAACCATCTAGAAGACAACAAGGAGATGAGCGTCGGTTCACACTGACTAATCATGAATGAAGCATGTTAAATAAAACCAGTTCCTCTCTGACACTGGTTAAGAGGTCTTGAAAGAAGGAGAGGTAATCAACACTGTGTCTTGCCCTCAGCCAGGCTGTTTCTCTTGCCCTGCTTGGTGCGCTTGCAACTAAACCAGGGAACATGCTCAGGCCAGAACTAATCAGTGGTGGCAAGAGTGGCTGAAAAGCCACGTACAAAGGATCATTACCAAAAATTCACTGCCAAACTGAAGGGCTATATTAAGTCCAGTTCTCTAGATAGCTGACCTAGATTTCATATAACTCATTTTTTTTCATTAATGATACAGATACACAGCTTAAAAATACAACTCTTAAATTTGCAGATGAACCATCTTGGAATGAGCTGTAAGCACAATGGAGGAAAGAAGCGTTCAGAATGGTCTGGCATACTGGAAAATGGACCAAAAGAGCTGGGTGCGTGGCAAAATGTTCTGCTTTGGAAGGAATCATAAATTGTGTAAATGCAGGATCATTTACATGATGATCCTAGGGCATGGACATGAAGGATGTAGACCAAGCAGAATCTGAAAAGTACTAAATACAGCATGAGAAACATGACGTACAAGGAACACGTAGAGTTGTTTAGCCTAGAGAAGACAAGGCTGGACAAGGTACAATGGTTGACCTCCAGCATGTGAGCTATTAATGTGCAAAGGAAATAAACTCTTCTTTTTCAAAGGAAATGAACAGTCTGGGTTGGATGGAAGTAAGAAGCTTCTTAGAACAATACTTGCAAAGAGACACTAGGAAAAATATTATCTCTGGTAAGGCTAATGGAGAAGTGGGAACAATTGCCTGGGTAGATGGTGGGGCCTCCTTCACTGGAGATTTCCAAAAACAGGATGGACCAGTATTAGACAGAAATGGCCCAGATACAGATGGTCCTGACAGTGATCCAGGCAGGGATATGAACTACATGACCTCTTGAAATTCATTCAATCATTTTTATTTTTTTTTTATTTTATTTCTATGTTACTCTTGGGAGGTACAGAACTACTTTGTGCCTCAACTCCGCACCAGTGAAACAGGAGCATTAGTGGCCAAATTAAACAAATCATCGGGAATCATTTGCATTGAGTTTGGCTGTCTGATTAATCACTTGGAGTTTGCAGCTTATACAATGTATCATCTGTGCCTGCTTTATCATCAAAAGCAGGTATTTGCCAATTGTAGTGGGGAGAAAATCTGACATTATTGTCGTGACTGAATGCTCTTAAATGCATTTAAAGCTTTACAGACTAGTTGGCTGTAATGTATATTTAAAATTCTTGAAACCAGCAAAAGATCAGATTGAAGAAGGAGAGAAAGACGGTAGAACAGTGACACTGTGCAAGTTAGTTTAAATAAAGAATCTTATCAAATCTACTGACTACTTGTTCACATCTGTCCAAATATAACTTATGCCATATGTCCTACTATATAAGTCAGCTTGGAGGCAGGACACTTCCCTAAGCAGCAATTCACTTCCTGAGTCTGCTCTATCTTCAGGAGAATAAAGAAGAGGGGGAAATGATACATCACAGAAAAATCTGAGAAACAAACAAAGTAACCTTCTAAAAGCTTCTGGGAAGTAAAAATCCTTCTTCTACCCTAACAGCACAGTTAGCTGAATCTTTTGTCTTCTTGTGTATTAGGAAAGGCATCATACATGATATTACCATATGCTGCCTTTGAGGAAATCAGATACCTCAGTTTTTCTGCACCTTTTCTCTTTGTCAAGGTGGTAAATATTGTCTTGCCAATCGCCTCAATGATCATCTTCCCATCATGGAAACACAACTTACGGTTGCCACCTCTCGGGTCAGACTCATGGGTACGGCCAGTCAATCCCTCCATCTTGGGTCTCCAAGGGCCTTGGTGCTACACCAAGAGCAGGCTAGAGAAGGGAGACCCAGCCCTGCCCAGCCACGGGGCTTCCCAGCAAAACGCTTCCTGATGGGAGCTTTCAGCTGGTAGCATCAGATAAAAATATCATCATTGAAATCCTGTTTCAGATACCAGAAGCCTCCTTATGGCTTTAAGAGTTTAATTTTCATTTAAAAGTCAATAAATAGAGGCATAAGGGTTTAAGATGAATTATGCAAACCCTTTACCCATAGCCATTACATTCTGCCACAAAAATGAGCTGCTGTTCTCACTTTGTTTTATGGGCTCACTGTAGCCTGTTGTTGTTGTAGCTGCCAAATAAAACCCAGCAAACCATGCAAATGAAAATATAATCTTTTATGCTTTCATAGTCTTAGGATAAACTGGTATGTGCAGTTTTAGAGAAGGGACTTCTTTTGAAGTCTGTAGTGTTATGCCCCTGTCCTGTGAGTCTTTACAAGCGGAGTGACTTTTCGATCAGCTGCTCTCCCATCTCCAACTGCAGCATTGTCGCAAGCTCAAAGGCAAGAAAAAACATAATAGCTTCCTGTAGATAGGAAGAAAGGGTGGATTACAGGTCGTTTCATAAAACTGGAAAGTCCCCTTGCTTTAAAAAGAAAAGATTTGCCACCTCTGATTTCTCTCAAGCCTCCTCATTCCCTGACAGGAGCACATACCCCACAGCTTGCTCGGAGTTGCGTGTTTCCTGAGGGTCTGTCACCCAGCAAGTGTGCCAAGAGAGAAAGCCGTACAAAGTAATCATGACAATGAACAGCAGCTGAAGCCAAGTGGTAAAAGGACAAGACTCCACACAAAAATACCTGGGACAAAACATGCACCAATACCCAGAGAGAGAGAGAGAGGGAGAGAGAGACAAGAAGATGGAACCAGGTCAGGGACAGTGTCTTTACTAATGCCATGAGAAAATCGGGATTGTAAGCATGAGTTAATGTGCTTTCAAGTTAATTACAGCAGAGCATTATATTAATGGCAGAATATTGAGAATAAGAGCACGTGGACTAACATGCAACATTTAGTCCATAACTTTTCCACCCAGAATTGATATTCAAAGCTTGTCTTTTTCACCTTTGCAATGGCTCGTCTCTTTCTTTTGTCTGTCTCAGTTTATTTTCATAGTCATATTCACTGGTGATAACATTTTATATTTTGTGCTTCCTAGTGGGAGCTATGCTGGATGCTGACACCCACTCTTGCGCAGAGATTTTTGCATATTTTTTTTTCCTCTTCCACCCGTTTTACACAAGATGGTAACATATGGCCTTGGGTGATTAAATGATTTAGTGAATGAACTGAGCAGAAAGAGCAGGCTGATTGGAAGAAATAGCTTCTGTTTAGGCATAAATGTCTTTGTAATCTGTAATGATAGGAAAGAAATTACAGAAAAAGCATAAGAAAATTTAACAGAGTTTTTGGCTAAACATTGTATTTTTCAGGTCTGCTTTAAATATCGTGAAACAATAGCATAGTGGCTATTACTTGTTTCTACAGCATGACCTTGTAGAAGGGCCACCCCACAAATATACACAGAAGCATACTCCTACACTCAGCATATAAAGAGACAAAAATTAAACCAATGGTTTTGGAAAACTAAGGTGTCATTTTATTTATTAATTTCTGAACAAGGCAGACCTACAGAATTGGGGTGGGCCACCATGCTAGCTGAAATGGCTTCACACCTTCTAACTTTCTCAGAATTGCTCCAGCTACGATAACCAGTCGCACCCACACGATCTCAGCAGGAACCACAGGAGGTTTTGTGAAAGGAAGACATCTGGATGCCTTCTGAGCAGTCCCACCCAGTAGACCTCTGCCACTGCAGGGGCTCAGAGCACAAATAAACCACCACTCCCACCCTCTTCCTTTTGGGGCATCATGACTTGTGTCTTTCTTCTGTTTTAACTTGAGGTTTTGTGTTTGTTATGTATCTTTGGGATAATACCTATGTGTTCTCATGAGCACGCAGTGGCTCCTGGTGTAGTTCTGTTCTGAACTAAGCATCTGTTTGTGGTTGGCTGGGGTTGTGGGAGACTGGACTCCAGCAGCCAGGTGTTCCTAGGCTGGAAATTTGAAGCCTTTGTATCCAAGAGATTTTTAGAGAGAAAACAGTTCTGCTTCCAGTGATGGCGTGCATATCATTAACAGTCAACAAACAAATCCAGCTGAATTCTAGTTCATGCCTCCACCCACAAGACCAATTCCATCTTTTACGATCAAATTTTTATGCAGAGCCTTGAGACTGTTTTGGGATATCACGAAGAAATCCTTGCCCTCATTAATAATCCTCACATGAAGCAGAAGCTGTAGCTTAAAATTAGACAAACCTATGCTCCAGAAAAGGACATCTGGACGTAAGAAAGTTTATCAGTGCTGTCTGTCCTCAGCTTGTAGCGTGAATGTTAGAAGCCACCTTGGTGATAAACCTCAACGCAGGGCACTCCTTCTCCTACATGTGAGAGCATTTGAGATGAGAGAGGACGTTTTGGCCCACATGGTAAGAAAAGCTCTTAGATGAGTACATCCTGATGCTTATCCAGCATAGTTAGGGCTGATAAGAATTACTGATCCAGTCAGCCTCTGGCACAGTAATAAGCACATTTAGCCAATTCATGCAAAGGCTGTATTATATTATCTTGGCACTTCCTCAGCACTGGTTCTCCAGAGAGAAAACTCTGTTCCATGGTGATATCAGCTGAACCTCAAGTGTGATGGCAGCTTCAGAAACTACTTAATTTTTAATTTTTCTGGAAACCAGACTGCCATCAATTGAGTTACACTACAATAAAAAAAATAATGCCCTGTAAAACAAAACAAACCAAAAAACCAAAAAATCAAAACAAAACAAAACAAAAATGCCACGATGATAAATCCTAATTTTCACTTCTCTGGGATACCTAATACTGTAGACATCTTTTCTGCTTTACCTCCAGTCCTCCAGTCCTATGCATGAAAATTTTCCAGGAGAATTTTAATTTACCAAGGGGGTACCCACTTTCCATTGTCCTATGAATGAAAACAGTAGCAAAGTGTATGGGTGGCAGTATACAGTTTGAAATAACCTGTAGGGCATAAATCTGGGATATTTCATGGCAGACGAGCAGTTTCCATTGTCAATTTCCTTTTTGCCATGGAAAACAAAAGTAATGGAATGTACAGTAATTAGCACAGCACTACTCTACAATTTGAAGAAAATGTAGAAAACTGTGTTACAGTAGGTATAAGAAAGTATTAAGGACCAGATTTTCATCTGACCCTTGTCAGCTCGGGCTCTTCTGCTGACTGTCCTCCAGAAGAGTTTCCAAGAGCATACAGCCCCATTCAAGCTCCGGGAACAAACACAATGAACACTTTTAAGGCTAGAAGGCAAAGCCAGCATATGCAAAGCAGCTCACTACGTATTAATGAACCTTGAGCAGCAACAAACAATATTGGGAGATTCACCAAACAAACCGTGTTAGAAAAGACGCCAGGAAACCTCGATGTTCTCAGATCAGAGGCAAAAGCCAGGAGGCTCTGCCCGAGCTGCAGGCGCTCCTGTAGCTCCACGCTGCAACGTCAGCGTTGGTTATGAGCCAAAGGCCTTCAGGCCTCCTTGTTGCCTGGAGGATATAAATGAAAGTCAGCAAGTGAAAAGGTGCAAGAAGTGCAAAATCGCATGATGTCTTTCCAAACTGTGTTTGTGAAGTAAATGAGACTCACTTCTTTCCATGCTATATTGAGATCATTTTTATTTTCTTTGGCTTATGAATGTTCTTAGTTCAATTTTCTTGTGTGTGTTCTTTACAGTATCTTGGGATGCCTGAGGTGATTTATAAATATGTGTAGAGACCAGGTGTACTGCCAGATGTTTACGTCCCTTTACAACAAGGCTTCACCATCCCTTCCAATGGAATGCCTGTCTTATATTATTTTTTGTAATAGAGGATCAACTGGACTACTGGGTATTGGTGAGTTTTCCCTCTGAAGGTTTTTTTTCCTTAATTCACTCTTTACTATCTTGTTTCTAGATTTATCATAATGCTAAGTCTTTAAACCTAAGTACTTTTTAAAAAAATTAGAGTTCCGTTCACATTAAAAAAAATCCCAGACAAATGTCAACAGTTCCAGGTTTAAATCAATAAAGTCTTACTCACTGCCAAAAAAGATTTTTAATCTTAAAGTATTACCTACACTCACATTTTCTCTGTTCCTCTCCTTCTTCTATTTAGAAATAGTAAAAAAAAAAAAAAAAGGTTTATTATAACAGCTGTAAAAATGGCAATTGCAGATCACTCTCTTAAATATAACTGTAGTAAGAAATAACCTGCAGCCCCAGGGTGAACCAGTATACACAAAACAGACAAAGCAATTTGCTGGAGGTCATACAGTTAAATGATAGAATGGAAATAAACCACCCCTGATTTAATTAGGAGTCAGCACTGTAAATACTAGATGAGGGACAGTAAATTTTTCTCAGTTCATCTTAAAACGTAAGGAGGCAAGCTCTTGTATATGAGGAGGAAATAATAAATTAACAGAATGTACCAACAGTAATTAAATTAAATTAAATTTTATTTAACGTTTATTTTTAAATTTCAGGTCCTGTAAAATTCTGTAAGGATCTGAACATTTGCTAAATGTCCTCTTTAGCAAATAAATTCCTTGATTTTTTTTCACATTAAGTGGACTCATTTTTCAAAGAGTTTTGTATTACGAAAATGCCTAAATTGCCTCCCTCAGTAAAGCTGTAGTTGTATAAGTAAATATTCACAAACTGAGGTCTTACTAACCAACCCAGAGCAGCTGGTGAGATGGCTTACCTGAGGAACCACAAGGCAGTAACACAGGACAACACAGTTAGTGTAATCATTTCAAGCACAGTCACTGACAGTTCAAATATATATAACTGCATAAGTTATTTGTATATTTAACATTAAAAAACCCCAAACAAACTAAACTATGGAACTATTTTCCTAAGTATCTCCTGTTAAAGTACTTTCAACGTTTATTTTTGCAATCAAAAGAAAAAGCAGTTTAGGAGCTATAGGGAAGATGTTCAAGAAATGACAGGCAGCGGGGAATACAGTACTGATTTTTCTCAGATGAAGTGATTATTAGCACTGAGGAAACAATCAGGAAACATGAAGAGTCAGCATCTTAGCTGCTGTATCCTGAAGACAAGGACAAAATCCTATCAAGTTCCAGCTATAATGAAATATGGAACAGGGTGCCAATGGAAAAAATACCCAAACTCTTCATGATGGAATTGTATAAGTATCCAAGAGGGACTGAAAGTCAATAATTAAAAAATTCCACACCTAGTGTGAGCAATTAGTTCACTGAAGGATGGAGAGAAAAGTGTTTTCTTTTGTACATATATATATTTTATATTTTCATGTATGTATGTAATGCTTGAAGCATATGGACACCTAGATGCTAGCTGCTGTGTTATATACATAGCAGTGCTGTTAAAGCAATTAGGCACAGCTAGAATTCAGTCTGTTTCTTTATAACAGTTTCGTATTACTGAAGAGACGAAGTACATGGTTTTCAGCTTTTGTATCTACTCCATCAATTTTGGTTATTGATACATAACTGAGTTCTTGCTCTCTAAACTCCAATTCTCTGTTGGTGATCCTTGTTTTCTTTAAAATGCTTCCCTATATTACCTCTTTACCTGAAGCCAAAGGGGAGGTAGGGAAACATCCAAATCTCCTTGGATTAGTCCTTTGCTAAGGAAGACCTCAGCCCTTCAAACCCGGCCTCCACTGCCCTATCCTAACCCGCCATTAAGCCGTGGTATTCTCCAAAGCCGCTGACCTCAATCTGCCTGCGAACCATGACAAGGGCTGGAGAGCTCGCTGCCCCTCAGGCACCAGCCTTCCCAGCGCTGCCCGGGAGCGCGCAGACCCGGGCACACACACATCCCAAACGATGCCAACCTGCTGGCACCGCTCCTCATAATCCGCCCCGCCACGGCGGGAAGCACAAAAACTACGCACGGTAATTCAATGCTTGAGGTGGAAGCTGAGGACAGAGCACTTCCTTAGAAGAGAGAAGCCAAAGCACTTCACTCTTGTTAAGAACCCACAGCTGGCTGGTGCCAGTCAAGGAGAGAGGCTAGGACACAAACCACAGAATTACAAACATAAATATTTATTCTTGCTTCTAAAGTGCCTCAGCCAAACTGGGCACACCCCTGAGATTTTGCTTTAGGAGTTTTACACAATGGTGTAAGTCACCTAATTACCCACTGGTGCTTATTTTCTAATTATCCAGTCATAAATGCAGCAGGGCAAAGCTACTTTATTTTTGTACATCTTGCAGCAGCATCCATTAGCATCCTTATGATTTATGCTAATCCAGATGTTCCTGCATTCAACTTCTGCAAAGATACCAAGCATCAGCAACTTTTCTCTTAGATATGAATCCCTTGGTGAACTTTGGCAAAAAAGTTTCGTTATCTTAGTGGACTGTGCGTTCTTAGTAGGGGCAGATGACGCCTCTTGGTTCTTGAGGTAACAGTGCAATACGCACCATACGTATATACATACCCAGCACACATACAATCAAACACAATACACCAATAATGCTCTTGCCCCCAATGACCGCATGGTCTCAGCGCTTCATGGCACTCTCCACGCCGCCCGGCCCCGCGGCAGCCCAGCAGCGCCCAGGCGGCCGGACGAGGCTGCAGGAGCACACCAAGGAGCGGGAGCGCACCGACAACACCGGCAGCACTCCGCCCCCGCCGCCGCGCCGCACCTGCCGCCCTCCCGCCATGCACCGCGCCGCCGCCACCGCCCCGCC